>CM076577.1:765237561-765548667 GCA_034641835.2 Pinus albicaulis
AAGTGTTGCTTCTTCACACAAGGCTTCTTCAAACGTCTGCTGCTCTGTCAAAGAGTCTATGCACGCTGTCTCTCCTCTATGCTGTTCTAACTTTGTTTTTATTGCTGTTTTTTTAGGAGTGTTCTCTTATTAGCTCTGATATCATATCAAGAATTGAAAATTGAAAAGAAGTGGACCAAAGGATTGCTTTCACTATTACAAATTATTTAAATAAAATTACATTAGAAATACTGGCAATAAATGACAAGTTGAACTACCATCTGAAGAAAAAAACAAGTTAGACTAACTTACACTAATTTCGACACCTAGCAAGTAGTTGGAATTAAATTCTCCAACATTTTTTACAGGACCAGATGCATGAAAGACAGTTTAATGCAAATACAAATTATTTGTTATCATCATCATGTGAAAAATTGCAATTAAATCCATACCATTCTTCAATGAATCCTTTCATTCCTCTCTGCTGTGTTTTTACAGGTTCGGATGCATGAAAAGACAGTTTAATGTAAATACAAATTATTATTTGTGATTATCATCATGTGAAAAATTGCAATTGAATCCATACCATTATTCAATGAATTCTTTCATTCCTCTCTGCAGCGTTTTTACAGGCCCGGATGCATGAAAGACATTTTAATGTAAATACAAATTATTTGTGATCATCATCTCATGTAAGGAAATAGTTTATAAGATTAAAAAAATCACGGGCACGAGATATCCAAACCCCCGGGGGAGCTGGATTTTCTTCAGGGTAGCCTGCAAGTGGCGTTGAAAATTTTTCTTCGCTGATCAGCTTCCTCTCCCCAGAGATGCAAACAGTTTATAACAGAACAAGCTGGTGACCTTAGACAATTTTTAATGAACTTGGTTTTTAATGAATTTAGTAATCTGTATCATAGCCTAATTTTAGCTTTCTCCAAATCATTCCAACAAGTTACAGATGGTACTGTAGCCCTCACAGCTGGTAATTAATGATGATGAATTTTCTCTTCACTTACCTGTAAAAGAAATCCACATCCTTTGGGCCATGTAATAGTCAGAAGCATAATAGCCCCACTTTCTGCTCAGCTTCCTCTTTCTTAAAATTACAAACGATTCATAATACAGGAAAGAGCCTTATACAATTTTTAATGAATTTGTTAATCTGTAGCATAGTCTAATTTTGACAATGTCCAAATTACTCTAACACTAACAAATTACCGATTCAGATTAAAAAAAAATGTCTTATCTGTATTAAAAAGAGAACTACAAACAATTCATAACACTACAAATACCAATTAACTTTTTACAAATTTTAATGAATTTAATAATCTATACCATATAATATTCTCCCATAACAAATTTGGTAATCAAATAAATTACAAACTTTATCATTAATTACTTCCAAGAAACTTCATCATTGATTACCACTCGAAACATTATGCAGTCAACCATTCCATCAATATTGGCACCTATCTACTACTCAACGATATATATATATATATATATATATATATATATATATATAAACCATTCATGCAACAATAAATGCATATATCTGATACAGTGAAATAGATATAGTAAAAGAAATTCACAAATCATGATACAAAAAAAGGTCCATTTACACAACGAAAACTACATTATATGTTTAGGAAAATCTAAAATACTTCAAATCTTATATATGTGCCAATTATATGCATGCCAAGATGTATATAAGAAAACATAAAATGCCCTAATTCCTAATATCTATCCTGACTTCGTAGCTATTGATTCACACCACCATCACACCTTTTAAAAAAAAAAAAAAACACAGCACATAGTCTAATGATTACAAGCCCTTCCGACAAATAAAAACTATGTCTAAAAAATTTAAATATGATCCTGCTGTCTCAGAAAAATACTCCTCAACCTAGAGGAGGCTGTCTTCGCAGATGTCTCAGACAATACGGGGACCCCGTCCATTTCTTTGTGAATCATTAGTCTGCGCCCTCTTCAATGATTCGGGCATTTGTTTCCGGCGATAGTTGCAGGCTCACTTATCTATTGGGAAGTACCTCAACTTTGACACGTACAGGTAATCCCACGAGGGGCATTCGTTGCTCCAGGCTGCAGTTCTTCATTAGCAAGTGATTCAACTGTGGCATTGCTCCCAGCTTCTCCAGACTCGGAAAATTTTCCAAGGAATTAAAGTCTTCTATCATCAGCTTTTTCAGCAAGGGAAATGCCTTAGGTTCTTCAAACTCCTTTGGAAACTCTCTGCAATTTTTGTTATGTGCCAAGTGGAGCTTTTCCAAATTTGGAAACTAATGATTACAAGCCATTCTAACAAACAAAAACTATGTCTAAAACATTTAAATATGATCCTGCTGTCTCAGAAAATACACCTCAACCTAAAGGAGGCCGCCTTCGCAGATGCCCGTCCATTTCTTTGTGAATCATAAGTCAGCGCCCTCTTCAGCCCCCTCTTCAATGATTCGATCATTTGTTTCAGGCGCTGGTTGAGGCACTTGTTTATTGGGGAGTACCTCAACTTTGACACGTCCAGGTAATCCCATGAGGGGCATTCGTTTCTCCAGGCTGCAGTTCTTCATTAGCAAGTGATTCAACATTGGCATTGCTCCCTTCTCCAGACTCGGAAAATTTTCCAAGGAATTAAAGTCTTCTATCATCAGCTTTTCCAGCTTGGGAAATGCCTCAGGTTCTCCAAACTCCTTTGGAAACTCTCTGCAATTTTTGTTATGTGCCAAGTGGAGCTTTTTCAAATTTGGAATCTTTTGTAGCCCCTCATACTCTGCACTAGCGTTGTCGCCTTCTATGACAAGCACCATGAGGCTCTGAAGCCGAAACATCCATGTTGGCACCACGCAGTTGCAGAGATGGACCTTCTCAAGGCGTACCATGCGTTGTGTGTCGTCGGGAAGATGGAGGAGGCCGCCGCAAGCGGAATTTCGGAAATAGAGGGTCCGCATGTCTGTCAAACCCCCAAAAGTGCCCTCCGAAGCTTGTACTGATTCTGCTGCAGATGATTGAGCGTCTATTAATGTAACTGATAGGTGTTGCAGACGGATCAATCCTCTTAGATCCGTCCATTGCATTGAATCCGAAGCAGTGGCTGTGCTTGATTGATTGTTGTTCATGATGGATACTGGAGCGCCTTTCAACGTCCGTAAATAGACGAGCTTGGATATTCCAGGGGGCAACGTCTTCAGATTTTTGCAGCCCTTGACATTCAAATGTAGCATATATTTGTGCTCACCTATCCCTGAATGGAGGCTGCTCAGATTTTCGCACCCACTAACGTCGAGGTACTGGAGGTGCTTCAGACCGCTCAAGCACTCCGGCAGCTTACTGATTTTTGTTTGGGATAAATTTAGTAACTTCAAATGCTTTGCATTTTCAATGGATGTGGGCAATGAGTCGATGCTTGTCTGACTTAAATCTAACACAACCAGATATTTCAAGTTATCGAAAAACTTCTGTGGGATGGATTCAAGCTTGGTGTTGTTCCATAGCAAAAGAGTCCGCAGCCCTGGACAAGGAAGGCGCTGATCGTGGATTGTGGAGATTTCGTTCTTAATCAAAGAAATTCTACGTACGCCCTTGCACTTATCCATGGGCACTTGTTTCAATTCTTTTCCAGGCTCTAACAAACACTTGGATTCCTTGCTACATTCAAGAAGAGCTAAGTCATGCAAAAAATCATGAAGTCGGCAATACTTGACTCGCCCATCAGAAACAAGCCTTGAGATTTCGATCATGCATAGATTAATAAGTTTGTTTAGGTAAGAGCGTCCCACCTCTATTGCATCTCCTGCATCTGCATCTCGAGTAGAAGTAGAAAGAAAACCTTCAGCAATCCACACATGCACTAGGTATTCTGACTTTATTTGAGAATGTGGCGGAAAGGCAGAACAGTAAAGGAAACAAGGCTTAAGGCGAGGTGGCAAAGCTTGGTAACTTAAGCGGAGTGAGTGCCTAACGCGGGCTGCTGCGTCTCCTTCTCCTTCATCTGGACGATCCAAGGCATTGAGATGATGCAAGGTGGATTCCCACTCATTAGGAACCATCTTTAACCTTGTCATAGACGCTGCTATTGTTTTCAAGGCCAACGGTAATCCTGAACATTTTTCTACAATTTGGCAGGCGATGCTGGTCAGTCGGTCATGCTCTTGGCCAGATGATCGGTTTGAGTCTTTTATAGCGGCCTCCCAAAGTGGCTCTTGAGGTGAAGTACCCGGAAAATTAGGGGGAAGAGTAGTGGGAGATTTGGCATGAAAACGGAATAATTTCCAGCTGTCATCTTCAGACAAATACCCCATTTTGTAGGTGTGAAGAGTCCCCTTTGCACGATTTCCTATACGCTCTGCAACATTCTTGTCCCGAGTGGTCACCACAATCTTATTTCGTCTGTCAGATGACAAACGCAGCCCAATCTTTTCCCAAGCTTCTTCGTGCCACACATCATCTAGAACAAATAAACACCGTTTTTCATGTAAATGTCCATTAATTCTGTGGGCAAGCTCCTCCTCGCTTAGCCTTGACATCTTATGACCCTTATCATCTTCCTCCCCAAGCCTGAGATACTGTCTTCCCGTCACCAAAAGGAGCTCTTTAACCAACAATTTCGGCGAAACTGTGAGCCACACTAGATGGTCGAAATGCTCTCGGACCTTTGGGCTGTAGAACACGTTCTGGACCAGATGAGTTTTGCCCAGCCCTCCCATACCCACAACCGCGATGACCCCCATATCCGTCCTCTTCCACAATCCATTTAGTAATGCTTTTCATCTCACCTGACATGCCGACGGTGTAAGATTGACACCTGTTGAGTATAGCAGCATTTGGTTTTCTCCTGCTATATTGCTCTTCTAAATCATATGCATTATTGAAAAATGCATGAAGACGAACGTCTGCATCCAGGACGGACCTCACATATTTGAGATATTTAGCACTATTGTGTATCATCTTGATCCTTTCCTTTAATGCCCTAATCCTACGGCCCATCTGATACTTGAAGATAATGTTGAAAAAATTAAGCTCGCGATCCTCGCATTCCTCTACTAAGTATACAGCATCGTACAGAAAATCCTGAACTTTGTCCACCCAGTTCACAATTGAATTGGAAGCGGTCGTTCCTCTCGCGTCGTTCAAGAGGGAATTAATGGAATTAACCTCCTCACAAATGAACTCAAAATCATCTTTGAAGTCAATAACCAACGATACCTCTTGAAATAGTTTATCAGCTAGCATTGAAGCCATTTTTTCTGCAAGCGTGGTAATAACCGCGTGTTCCATCTTCGCTCTTCCAATTACAATTCACAACTCGGTGTCTGACTCGCAGAGGTAAGGATTTTCTGCAAGAAACATGCACAGCATATCCGCACAAAATCAGAGCCACAGTAAAAAAAAAATTATTCAAAACTATAAGTTTGTTTTACCCTAGTATTGTAATCAATGTTGCATCTTATGAGACAGAACTTAGAAGTGAAGGCACAAGGACTCTGGACTGGATTCAACAACAGCAAAATCACAATATTCTAGTCCGATAATGATTTTAAGATAACTAGTCTGACCTCTTAATGGCAGAAAAAAAAATCAAATAGAAAGATCAGACTTCGAGACATCGGGAAGGTCTTCCCTGCGGGGTGTCTTTTTATGGGGATTGCCTGCACAGGAAATGTGGATGGGTTTTCCCTGTGGGTTTTTTTTGAATGTTGATGGGTTTTTTCTGTAGGGTTTTTTTGAATAATACACTTGGATATTATTTGTTGGGAATCACAATTACAGTTTGACCAAAATTTGCAGGTGTTAGTAAAAGATCTCATCGTTAGAAATAAAAATCCACACCGGGAGCTTTAGTTTATCCAATAAATGGAACGGGAGCTTTGCAGGTGTTAGTAAACGATCTCATCGTTAGAAATAAAAATCCACCACAGACTGTTAGTCCATGTAACCAAACACACCGGGAGCTTTAGTTTATCCAATAAATGGAACAGTCATTGTGGATGGGAGGTAGTCATTGATTTCAAACCTAACAAATATTTCTATTTCTGGTGGGTAGTAAGACTGAAATCATCCCTTTATAAGGCCTCCTCATAGGTGCAAAATGGCTAGGCCTTAAGGAATTTGTGATTTATGGGGATACATCCAATAAATGGAACGGGAGCTTTAGTTTATCCAATAAATGGAACAGTCATTGTGGATGGGAGGTAGTCATTGATTTCAAACCTAACAAATATTTCTATTTCTGGTGGGTAGTAAGACTGAAATCATCCCTTTATAAGGCCTCCTCATAGGTGCAAAATGGCTAGGCCTTAAGGAATTTGTGATTTATGGGGATACTAAGGGCATCATATGGCTAGGCCTTAAGGAATTTGTGATTTATGGGGATACTAAGGGCATCATAGACTGGGTTAAAGAATACACTCTATTTAATCCTCCCATTTTATCTAATTAAATGAAAAGAATCCGACACATTTGATAAACATTTCCAGACCTATTGAATTTGGTCATATATATATATATACAGAAAGCAGAATGGGATCACCTACCTCCATTCAAAAAGAGAAATTACAAAGGCACTAACAAGATTCATTAGTCTGATTATGAACAGGGAGTAATGAGGATGCATCAATCACTCTTAGGAGATGCTGGAAGAAAAGGCGAAAGTATGATTTTTTGCTGTTATGTCACATGCCTTTTGTATGGACAATATGCAACTTGCAGTTTAAGTGGCAAATAAATGCATATAAAGAAATTTCAGACAGTTATGTAACAGATAGGATATAGATATAAGAGATATAGGAAAATTGATAGAAGTCTACATAACATTACATGAATATGTATTCTCTTTTAGATAGGATATAGATATAAGAGATAAAGAAAAATTGATAGAAGTCTACATAACATTACATGAATATGTATTCTCTTTTTTGTTTTTCTTCTTGAAAAAAAATCCTTGTCTGACCTCTTACACAGCAAGAAAACGTTACAGCCACCGACTTCTTTCTCCAATTGCAGTCTCCAGCCAGTGATTTCTTCAATTACTCGGAGAATGGCATTCAAGTTATGCCCCGATTCTGCTTATCTATCTCAAGCACTTTGCAGCCTCTACAGCACTGTTGCTCCACGCTCCCTCTGCTACACCCTCTGATCGATTTCCCAGCGGTAGCTTTTATAAATTCAGGAAGGAAAGGACAAAAGAGTCTGCTGCAACCCAGCTGTTTCACGCCCTTTTCTCTGCTCTTTCCCGCTTCCCCGTCTGTCATTTCACTGTAATTCCTGTCACACTGTAATTTTTTTAACATTTTAATATTTCTTTTAAGCGTTGACTCAAGAGGGAATCGTGAATCACCTGGACAACTCCTAATTAACATTTTAATTTATAAATAAATTCAACATTTCTTAAAATTTATAGAAAAATATAAATTACATACCATTTTAATATAATAAATAAATTCAGTTTTTTTTATCAAAATTTATAAAGAAATACAAATTACATAAAATTAAATTATGTACCCAAAATTTGAAATGAAATTAATTAAAATAAAATAAACCAGCATCACCTTTATAAATAATTCCACAAACATACGGCAAAACAGTCCTTTCCCTGCGCCTTTCTCACACGTCATGTACACATCCATCAATTTCTAGTTGACTGACAGTAAGGGATGGGAAGATTCAAAGGAATGAGACTTTATGGTCGGCCCATAAACTCATTTACTTTATGGTCGGCACATAAAAGCATTAAGAAAAATGTTGGAAAAGAGTTTTATTAGGGATGGTGTATGGATGCATGGATAAAAAAAAATGTTTTTAAAAAATAGAATTGAATTTTCCTTATTTACCCCTAAAAGGAGGTATTAAAAGTCACGTGAAGGGTAGTTTAAAAGTAAAATAGTCATAATAGGTTAAAAGTCATGTGAAAAGTCATGTGAAAGTCAATTTCAAATTTCAAATGAAATTAATTAAAATAAAACAAACTAGCTTTTACAGTAATGTTATTTTTATTAATAATTCCACAAATATACTTAAAAATAGTCACTGTTTAGTTTCACACCGAAGTTGATGTGAGATGGGCAGAAACATGAATCTGGGTTACACTTTTGTGAGAATCGGGGTAGAAAATTTTTTTCGGCAATAGTTCGGCCGAACATTTTATAAAGTTCGGCCGAACTCTTGATTCCGTTTAGACTGACGACACACTGACGGCGCGAGCAAACAGATTTTTTGCCGGGGATTGGAAAACCGGCAACAAAAGTTCGGCCGAACTTTTACTTTTAAAAGAGTTCGGCCGAACTATTTTCTATAAATAAATCGCCCGCGAATTGTTGTGGTTTACCGAGTTCATTGTTGGCATGTTTACTGTCCCTGTCGCTGCTGCTGTGTTCGCGCTGGTGTTCGTCTTGTCCGTCCCGTCCGCGCTCTTCCGGCCGCGTTGCTGTTCATCCTGTCCGTCTGGAACGCGCTCTTCGACTCGCTGTGTTCGGGTATGTTCTAACTTGAGAATAACTTGATTTTTTAGTAGCACTATATCTGAAACAAAAATATGTTATGAATAAATATAGTGAAATTATTTAACAATTATCTGCTGCCACATATTACAATAAGAAATTTTTGTATTTAAAATACATATGCATTTCACTAAAACTTCTATGTCAATAGTAATTTCTTTTATTTTCATACTGGCCTTTCATTTGACATATTCTCTTTTTGAAATATTATTTCAATTTAAGGCATTTCTTTGTTAATGGTAATTTCTGTTAATAGTAATTTATTTTATTTTTCAGATTCAGTTGTTTCCATAAATATAATGAGATTATATTTAAAACATAATTTATTTGTTTGCATGAGATTATATTCAGAACATAATTTTAGTAGATTGACAGGTGCGGTATGGCTGCTATGTCCAGTCTTGTTTACTTATTGGATGAGGCGGGCTCTGCTGCTATGTTTGGTCTTGTTTTCTTACTGGATGGGCCGGGTCCTGCATGGCAGTCAAGCTCATTGTAAACTGATAAAAAATACTACTATTCATCCATGGCAGGGACTTGCTGCTGCAACTTGTCTTGACTTGCTGCTGCAGCTTGTCTTGACTTGCTGCTGCAGCTTGTCTTACTCAGATTTGTATCTTAGTGAAGGACTCATGGGAGCTTATGAAATATGTCTCTCAACATTGTAGGTTGAAACTAATTTTTTGTATCCTTTTATATGCAAAATTAATATATATTTAGAGCTTATAAGGTTTGGTAAGTGAGGAAAATTAATTTTAAACCAGTAAGTCTTTAAGTTTTTCATTCGTAGACTGAAACCGGGGTGGAATGACTGTAGCTGAAATCGGTTATATTTTTCATAACTATGACAGAGGAAACGTGTTCTAGTTACGATCTCATGAGGCCTATTTAACCATACCAATTTCTCATGTGAAGTAAAAACTTGCGCCCACAACATACCAGTACTAGAAAAACAGCGACTGAATTATATCATTCCCTTAGTTAGGAGGGGATTTAGGTAGACTGAATATAAATCTATACAAATAAACTTGGTGGCTGTAGATAATATCGGGTTCCTGAGGAAAAAAAGTTCAATAACATAGTGTTAATTATATCCTATAGTAAGAAAACATAATATTAATTACATGCCATAGTAATCAAAGACACCTTCATTAGAATTCATGAGCAATAAGCATAGACGCCTTCATTATAATTCATGAGCAGAAGAAAAACATATCATCTACTCTCATGTTTCTATAGAAGAATATAAATCTCTAACAAGGATATGGGTAATAAAACCATATCAATATAGATACTCTCTAGGGAAATAAAACTTGAAATTATAATTACATTAGAGATATCGATAGAGATATGCTTAACCAGTTTTGAGACAACCTTCATGAGTAATAGCAGAAGATAAGTCTAACTCAGCCACAAATAATGAAAGTAACTATAGCTGAAACTCATGTATATTCAGAGTTCAAAAATATTTCATATGAAATAGGTACAATTCAAAATACCAATTAACCTAGAAGAGATTCATTTGTAAACAACACAAAACTGTTACTATGTTGTACTAGCTAAATGCTGAGTTAATATACCACCCTTAAAACTGCTTATTACATTGCCTGGAGAACATAGTTTAAATAACACTATATACGGAATCACATATCGACAACAACAAACATAATAAAATATTTTATAAAAGACAAATACCATATAGGGTATAAACTCAAACAAAACAAAATTTACTTAGTAAATGAACACAATGTATGACCTTGAGTTATATATATAGCCATATCTAAGCTATATTTCATCTAAGTAGCTTTCAATTTAAAATTATATCTAATGTTAAATTATATAAAAGAATAACAGTAATCCAAACTTCAAAATAATATTTGGAACTTTAGTATAAAATGTGACATATAATTTTCCTGTGTGGAAAAACATAGTTATCGAGAGTTCAAAACTCATGCATTTGAATAGAAAGTGGGTATACGAATGAGCAAGTAGATTTTTTCTAGAAATGAGGTAGTGAAGGTTGATAGAGAGCCACACAAAATTGAAAATTCATACCTTAAAAAAATTGTTAGATCCTTTTAAAGAAAACGTGTCATATAATCAACTTTCATCGAAATATATGATAAACTCAACCCAATTTTATGAAAAATAGTATACCATTTTTTACATTTCACATAATACAAATAGATAAATATTACTTAAGTACTGAACTATAAAGATTTAACTACCCATAGAGAGATGGCCAAGTGATTGAGATAGGGCATCATCACAATAAAAAACCAAGTACAATTTGTAGTAATCCTAGAATCATGCTTTACATAAGGTAAAATTGGGGAACTCATGACTTGTACTATAGATAAAAAAACATTTATTCTTACCAAAAAACATATGATAAAAATTGGCAAACTACATAGGCTTAAGCTTAAGGGGATATAATCCTTCTTGCCTTCCATATAGATAATGAAAATGATTGTTCCAAGTCTCATGTTGCTTCTCATGTTATTTTATAAACCTTGATTGGAAAGAAAAATAGGAGGGCATAAATGTAAGAAATATAAAACATAATGAAACACAACGTAAGAAATAGAGAACATAATGAAACACACACATACATATCTCCAGACAATCAACACAATTATTTTCCTAGGAAATCCTTATGGGAGACGAGCAACCCTAAAAAGTAATGATGCTCTAGACTCCTTTTTCCCTAGGAAATCCTTATGGGAGAAAAACAACACTAAAATGTAAACATGCTCTACTCTCTCTTTTCTGATATGGAAAATATGTGAGTACAAAGAAAGAGGTAATCTCTCTAGAGTTAGCCAAGACTTTTAGCATGTAAGGTTGTTATAAAAACTTAACTTCATACATTTTTCTCTCTAACTTCACACTCCTAGTTGTATTTTCAACTATGGAACAAAATACAATAACACAAAATGGAAATCTTATTCCTCCTAGTGGCCAAGTATTTAACATAGCGTGATAGCCAACTAGGTGTAAGATTTGACTTCGTTAACCATTAACGAGGTTTGTGATTTTAGACCTTTTAGTGTCTTGTTAAAATTCCACATGTAGCTAGCTTGCCATGCATGAGTAATGGGGCTAAAATGTCATTCTCTCGTACCATGGTGGTCAACATGATAGGTCAACTTACTAAAGGCATAAATTTTGAATGAACTTCATTTGATGTTTTTCTTGCACCATTGGATATGTCTTTAAGTGTAGAATAATGGTCAAGATTTTGGCACAAGGGATAATCGTTTGACCCCCATAAATGTCATTTAATACCTAAAAATGAATCCAAAAGGTTTTAGACCCTAATTCTCCACCCACCATTAAAATGACCCTACAAGTTGATTCTTTCAGTTTTTTCACTCTATAAGCATCAAAATATATGACAAATAATATAATTATCCAATCTAGATCATTATTTAATAATTTGTTAAAATTATGAGTAAGATATACATCATGGAATTTAAATAAATAACATTAATTCATTGAACACCCTTGTACATTCCTTGTTGATACTTTGAAAGTAATACGTTTTGAAAAATAATTTGTTTATGGATTCTATTTTCCACATTCTCTCAACCATATAAAAAACCTTCTTATAATATTTGAAACCTAAGGTCTTTCCCATACTAAAGTATGTTCTTTTAAAACATGTTTTCTTAGTGATATGGGTGATTTAGAAATGATTGGGAGAGCGAAATTCGTCATTTAATATGTACAATATGTTTGGTTGAATCCACATGAAAAACAATACTCCCAACCGTGAGAAGAGGAAATTACATCCTATTTCTCCCCCCTAGCACAATTACCAGTACAGTTAGAATTTAACAGCCCCAAACTGGATTTTACTCTCAGGTACTGGAACCTCTACAAAGGTTCGACCTAGAAACATAGTTTTTCCTTAGGTTTCTCCACTGGTTCTATGTCCAAATTGGATAACCTACAACAACATCCTTCTTTTCATTTTTTATATCCCCTCTTGGATAACCATAATATCTTGAAATGGAGCTAGCCAACTCAAATATAGTATTGCAAATCCCTCGCTAAGTTAGATGAGGATTACATATGGTCTTGAATGAGCATTTGGACTCTTTAGATATATATCTAAAGAGTCCAAAAGCTCATTCAAGACCATATGTAATACATAGCTTCCTCATCTAATATATAAAACTTTAATCCATGTGCTTAACCTTAACATTGACACAAATGGAATACAATTTTACTCACTGCTTTATGATAGAAAAATATGCATATGAATATTGCCCACATATCCGAAGTCAAAAGGGATAGATTAGAAAGGGATGCTCCGGTCATCTATAAAAGATAAATTAAAGAAGCATGACATATTAAAGTAATGTAAATTAGATATGCGTACCAATTATGTTCATATAACACAACAAATAGATGATTCAATACAAATGTCACATAGAATTCATATTTATCTCATGGGACTTCAACTTAAATTATATATCTAGCATAATACATTAAGCTATAGGAGATAAATCAAAGAAGCATTTGAATGTAAATTAAACATGTGTAATAATCATGTCCTCATTTAATATGTACAATATGTTTGGTTGAATCCACATGAAAAACAAGACTCCCAACCGTGAGAAGAGGAAATTACATCCTATTTCTCCCCCTAGCACAATTACCAGTACAGTTAGAATTTAACAGCCCCAAACTGGATTTTACTCTCAGGTACTGGAACCTCTACAAAGGTTTGACCTGGAAACATAGGTTTTCCTTAGGTTTCTCCACTGGTTCTATGTCCGACTTGGATAACCTACAACAACATCCTTCTTTTCATGTTTTATATCCCCTCTTGGATAACCATAATATCTTGAAATGGAGCTAGCCAACTCAAATATAGTATTGCAAATCCCTGGCTAAGTTAGATGAGGATTACATATGGTCTTGAATGAGCATTTGGACTCTTTAGATATATATCTAAAGATTCCAAAAGCTCATTCAAGACCCTATGTAATACATAGCCTCCTCATCTAATATATAAAACTTTAATCCATGTGCTTAACCTTAACATTAACACAAATGGAATACAATTTTACTCACTGCTTTATGATAGAAAAATATGCAAATGAATATTTCCCACATATCCGAAGTCAAAAGGGATAGATTAAAAAGGGATGCTCCGGTCATCTATAAAAGATGAATTAAAGAAGCATGGCATATTAGTAATGTAAATTAGATATGCATACCAATTATGTTCATATAACACAACAAATAGATGATTCAATACAAATGTCACATAGAAGTCATATTTATCTCATGGGCCTTCAACTTAAATTATATATCTAGCATAATACATTAAGCTATAAGAGATAAATCAAGAAGCATTTGAATGTAAATTAAACATGTGTAATAATTATGTCCTCATTTAATATGTACAATATGTTTGGTTGAATCCACATGAAAAACAAGACTCCCAACTGTGAGAAGAGGAAATTACATCCTATTTCTCCCCCCCAGCACAATTACCAGTACAGTTAGAATTTAACAGCCCCAAACTGGATTTTACTCTCAGGTACTGGAACCTCTACAAAGGTTTGACCTGGAAACATAGTTTTTCCTTAGGTTTCTCCATTGGTTCTATGTCCGACTTGGATAACCTACAACAACATCCTTCTTTTCATTTTTTATATCCTCTCTTGGATAACCATAATATCTTGAAATGGAGCTAGCCAACTCAAATATAGTATTGCAAATCCCTGGCTAAGTTAGATGAGGATTACATATGGTCTTGAATGAGCATTTGGACCCTTTAGATATGCGTACCAATTATGTTCATATAACACAACAAATAGATGATTCAATACAAATGTCACATAGAAGTCATATTTATCTCATGGGCCTTCAACTTAAATTATATATCTAGCATAATACATTAAGCTATAGGAGATAAATCAAAGAAGAATTTGAATGTAAATTAAACACGTGTAATAATTATATGTCCTTTCTAGTTCAATAAATAGATAATAATTTGGCTCAACTATGCCTTGTACTCAACTATGCCTTGTACATGTTTTCCTTTAAACCTTTACTTTCATAGCACATTTTCATCAAAAATTTTATTTCTTAATTTTTTATTATATATTATGTTTTTTAATTAATTAATAACGGCCATTATTACCGAAAGGGATTTTACAAATTTATCTTTTATAAAATGAATTATGGGGGGCATATTGAGATGGTTATCTTACTTTTTACTGATTCTTCTAATATTCCTAGAATTTTATGAAAGAAAATATGAATTTGAAATGTTTGTATAAATTTAATGAGGATACATGAGTTGATTTTGAGAAGACCATCATCACTTATGTCTAGATTGAGACAGGGCATCATCACATTAAAAAACCAAGTACAAATTGTAGTAATCCTAGAATCATGCTTTACATATAAGGTAAAATTGGGGAACTCATGACTTGTACTATAGATAAAAAACATTTACCCTTACCAAAAAATATATGATAAAAATTGACAAACTACATAAGTTTAAGCTTAAGGGTATATAATCCTTCTTGCCTTCCATATAGATAATGAAAATGATTGCTCCAAGTCTCATGTTGCTTCTCATGTTATTTTATAAACCTTGATTGGAAAGAAAAATAGGAGGGCAGAAATGTAAGAAATATAAAACATAATGAAACACAATGTAAGAAATAGAGAACATAATGAAACAAACACATACATATATCTCTAGACAATCAATACAATTATTTTCCTATGAATCCTTATGGGAGACAAGCAACCCTAAAAAGTAATGATGCTCTAGACTCCTTTTTCCCTAGGAAATCCTTGTGGGAGAAAAACAACACTAAAATGTAAACATGCTCTACTCTCTCTTTTCTGGTATGGAAAATATGTGAGTACAAAGAAAGAGGTAATCTCTCTAGAGTTAGCCAAGACTTTTAGCATGTAAGGTTGCTATAAAAACTTAACTTCATACATTTTTCTCTCTAACTTCACACTCCTAGTTGTATTTTCAACTATGGAACAAAATACACTAACACAAAATGGAACTCTTATTCCTCCTAGTGGCCAAGTATTTAACATAGCGTGATAGCCAATTAGGTGTAAGATTTGACTCTGTCAACCATTAACGAGGTTTGTGATTTTAGACCTTTTAGATTCTTGTTAAAATTCCACATGTAGCTAGCTTGCCATGCATGAGTAATGGGGCTAAAATGTCATTCTCTCGTACCATGACCTGGTCAACATGATAGGTCAACTTACTAAAGGCATAAATTTTGAATGAACTTCATTTGATGTTTTTCTTGCACCATTGGATATGTCTTTAAGTGTAGAATAATGGTCAAGATTTCGGCACAAGGGATAATCATTTGACCCCCAGAAATGTCATTTAATACCTCAAAATGACTCCAAAAGGTTTTATACCCCAATTCTCCCCCCACCATTAAAATGACCCTACAAGTTGATTCTTTCAGTTTTTTCACTCTATAAGCATCAAAACATAATATGACAAATAATATAATTATCCAATCTTATAGTATTATACAATCTTATAATATTTGAAACCTAAGGTCTTTCCCATACCAAAGTATGTTCTTTTAAAACGTGTTTTCTTGGTGATATGGGTGATTTAGAAATGATTGGGAGAGAAAAATTCCTCATTTAATATGTACAATATGTTTGGTTCATGCCACTAAGCCAAGAATTTTAAATTCAACTCACTTTTAATATAACCAACTAAATCCTGCAAAAAAAGAATAAAACAATTTATGTTAGGGTTGTGGATTCATGCATTGAAACAACACACCATGATATTTCAAATTTAAAAATGATGGTTTGAGTCCTAGGTAGCTTAGAATCCTATTTGTTTTCAAAATAAGGATGCACTCCCATTTGATTCTCATGATTAGGTTGTAATCATGAGGCTCTCGCTCAAGAGTGGACCTTCCCAAAATCTTGTGACATCTTGTGGTTTGAGTCCTAGGTAGCTTAGAATCCTATTTGTTTTCAAAATAAGGATGCACTCCCATTTGATTTTCATGATTAGGTTGTAATCATGAGGCTCTCGCTCAAGAGTGGACCTTCCCAAAATATTGTGACGTCTTGTCACAAACAAAACCATCAAACTGAAAACACATCATGCAAGAAACATAGCTCACTGACATATCATTTTTATCTTTCAAAGAAAAAAAATTCACATCATGTGAATATCTCCATGTACTCTTAAATATTGGTGTACAAAACCATCAACCAAACACAAATTGACAAAACATGCCTCTTCAAACAACTAACTCTCAAGTCAAATAGTAGAGCTTAGGTACAAATTTCCATATTTTTTGCATTTAAGTGTGTCAACGTAACTCTACTTTCAACATCTTGCTTCATGCAACATGCACTATACTTTGAATTTGCAAAGAAATTCATGAAACATCAAAATACATTCAAGGCCTTAATTAGATAAGAAATCTAACCATCTGTTAGCAAACCATTTCAATGGCGCATATTTTAGCTGCACTTCATCATGTGAATCATCTTGACCCTCATTGATTATGGAATCCTCTTTTCCATTCTTGTCGTTATCTCTTTCCACCTTCTTCAAATGTTGTGGATGACTTGTTGGATACAAAGTCCAACACTTGTCCACAAGGTGACCTTTCTTATGGCAATGAGTAATAAACAATTGCATCTTATTTTCAACATCATTTTCCTTGTCCAATGGGCCTTTGACTTTTTGCCTCATTTATTTAGAAAGTTTCAATGTGTATGGATATCTTCTTCCAACATCTATAAAAATTATGATTATTCAAACCACATTAGGAACATGTGCAAGTTATTTTATATATCTTATGTGAATATTTACCATGTTTATCATAATCAAAAGCAATTTGATTAAAGGCAAATTTATACCTTGAACATTCACCATTGTCGCCTTCTTGAGGAGGTGAATTTGATGAGGTAGTGGCTTTCCTCTGAATACTAGCAATGAATTCAATGACTAGATAGAGCTTTCAACATCCTCTTATTTTACATTCTTATTAGCTGCATGTTTATTAACATCTTCTTGCAAAGTGGGTGTCAAACTTTTCCAGTCATCATGAACACAAACTTCACAAGCTTGAGGTAATGAACATGAAATAAAATTCCTTCTTCGAATAGCTTCATGTGCCTCCTTTGCTTTGGAGCATTCTCCATGTTTTCCATAACCAAGACCCAAATAATTAGGCCCTTCCTCAACAACATTTGGCTCAACTATGCCTTGTATTAACTATGCCTTGTACATGGTTGCCTTTAACCCTTTACTTTCATAGCACATTTTCATCAAAAATTTGGACCTTATTCCTCTAGTGTGTCTTTCAAAAGAAAGTACACATTCATTTTGAGAGGAAATTGAAGACAGAAACCAATAGCTAATTCTTCTAACTAACCTTGACTAAAATGAGCTAAATTGTACTTTGATACCAACTTGATTTGAATATGGACAAACTAGTTTTATTGGGCTATCTCCCTCATTAGTTAAATAAAAATGTGTTTAGGATCGTCTAAAGTTAGCCAATTGGGAAGGGGTTTGTGTCAAGATTTAAGTGTATTTTGTGAGAAATTTATGAGTTAATTAGCTTTTAAAAACTCATGTGTATAAATAAAATGCAAAATTTTTATTTAGGAAATTTTTTTCCCTCAATCTAGATTCCGATCATTGGACATGTAAGAGGAAGAAAGAGGGAATTCACTTTTCAAATTCTAGACCTTGTCTAAACCAAAATAAACTAGAGGTTTGGTTTTCAAATACATTCACTTATTTGGAAAAGTTCTAGCTACCAAAAGTCCATATGCCAATCTACCTCCCAAGAAATACATTTAGTACACCAACCTCTTCTAGTGATTCTTGAAAGGTGGATACTTAAATCCTTCCTAAAAATTTGAGCTCTAAAACGAGATTCCAAGCCTAATTTCATAAAAAGTAAGTTGGGGATGATCACATTGACTTGCTTGATGACATGTCTATGAAGATTAACTACCTTGAACTATTTTTTTGCGTAGGGAAAGAGACACATTCCCATGTCCGAGCATGAAAACGTTCTTTGATATTGTTAATGCCTCTAGTGTTTACTTCTACAAGTTCTATAGGCAGAGTCTGTAAAGGGCCAGGTAGCCTCTGGATCTCATCTTTTATGAAAGGTGACATATCTAGTAAATGCCCCTACAGTCAATCTCTGGAATGGATCTAAATAGAAGTTCTTCATTTTAATATCCATAAAACAAAACAACTTTAAGGTAAACTATGTACATGTGTCATTTCTCCCACAAACTAAAGTGTATAAGTAGTAAATTTTATACCAGGTGTGCTCCCACCATGTAAAGCGCAATTTGGTGAACTTATCATTTTTATAATATCTTTTTCGATTAAATTTAGTTTCACACATGATCAATTATTGCTTTGAAAGTTGTGTTCTACATAATTTGTGTACACTAAATTAAAAATTGATTTTTTGAAATCTATTTTGTGTAAATGTCGACCAATAGATATATATCATGGAGGATGAACAACGAAGATCAGCCGAATCCCATATGGAGGTTCAGGGATCAGGGAATGTTCACGGTATTTAAATATAATCTTAAATCTCCATACATGTGTGTACATATGGAATTGATTTTTTTATTAACTTTGTGAGTTAATTTAGTTGTTAATAAGTTTCATATTTTAATTTTTAGGAGGTAAGAGGAGAAGAGTTTCAACTCCATCCATGGAGCGTGGCCAAGGTTCAACCGGTCAAGGTATGAGTGGTAGCAGGTTGCGGGAAGGGGGTGATATTTATTCCCCTGAAGGCCAATCGACCGCTGCTGGTTCTCAACAGCGTCATTCTGGGGCTGGTTCTCAGCAGGGTCATGTTGGAGAAGATGTTAACCAACAACATCAAGGTTGCCATCAATTTCAATATTTTTTCATTAAATTTGTACAACTTTTTTTACACGTGTTTTTTCTAATATACGAAATTTTATATATATTGATGCAGAGGCCGAAAATGTTCAAGCCAATGGTCAAAATAGACGCAGGGCAGCGCGCTACATTCAAGAAGAAGGCTGTCAACCCAGCACAACTTATCCGACTGAGATTACTGATATACCATGGGAAACCAACATTGCGGAATGCACATTACAAAGGTGTGAAAGCCTTCATGGAAAATTGCAAAGAGATCTTGTGGCTTTGTCTGTACCTACTGAAAGTAGACAAAGCCTTGAAATAGTTACACATTCATTGGGTGAAATGGTAAATGTGTACAGAAATTTGGGGCCAACCACTGATTCGTTTGTAGAACTGATGAGAAAGAGAAAAGAAACAGTGATAGGTCCCGATAAATGGCAGGACATAAAACAAAAAGTTACAAGAGCAGAGGCCAAGTCAATGTTTAATTATAAGAAAGGGCCAAAAAGAAAAATGTTGAAGGTGCAGTATTTCAAGCACCCAGACAAAGCTGGTTATTTGTATGATCGACATCTTGTGGCCTTTGGAAGGCTTCCATGGAACGATGAGGTTCCTGTTTATTTTGCACAAATGTTTTATGCAGAATTTTTTTGGGTATGAAACCCGACTATAATGACCTTCCTTCAGAATTTTTTGGCCTGGGGAGAGGTCGATTATATCAACGTAAGGGCGCTAAGCGAGATGTGGAGTTGCCTCGCCTTGAGCCGCCATTGGTGAGTCGACCGTTTCGAGTCAAAACTCTGCGATCAGAGTTGGATGCGACTTCTCAAATAAGTCGAGAAGCAAGAGATGTTATGATCGACAATGTTCAGAGTGGATTGAGTGGAGTCGATCTTTGTTTAAATCGACAAAGAGCACGTGAAAATGCACGTGCCAATTTTTTTTATCGTACAGATGAGGAGATTTACAACATGAATGTTGAAGATCTCCGAACATATGCAATAAATTATGGCAATGGTCTGCAAGACCTAATTTTTCATGAGGAAGAGGGCACCAGAACGGTATGTGTTAGTGACCTTAGGGTTTGAAATTATTTTTACATATACATGTGTACAATTTGTAATAAATACATGTGTATGTACATGTATACATTTATTTGTATGTGTACATTAATCTAATTTAATGTATGATTATATGTTAAAACACCATTTGCAGTTCTCAGGCATGATGCATGATGAAAATGTTAATATTACGTTCGGGACCTCCAGTTCAAACGATGCAGATGGGTCTGACCATCATGATATGTTGGCACATGTATGTTAGTGCTTTTTAAGTGACTCTAAAATAAATAATTGTTGCCACACATGTACATGTATGTATATATATAATTTGATAAAATGTTTTAACAGGTACCAATTCCGTCTGATGTTTTTGGGATGGCGGTACCTTCTTCTTCCTTAGGAGATGTACCTTCTACTTCATTGGGAGATGAGCCACAAGTATGGACAATTTTTTACATGTTTAAAATTTATGTTTAAAAGTTATATATATATATATATATATATATATATATATATATTCTACCTCAAAAAGTTCCATTAAAAATTGAGATATATATATATAAAGAGAGAGAGAGAGAGAGAGAGAGATTTATATTTTGAGTTATTTAAATTTTTTTGAATTTAGGTTCCTATAGAAGATTTCTTTAATCCAAGGACTCTAGTGACGGAGATAGGAACATCCACAGCATTTGAACAAGTTGTTTTTAGTTCCTTTTTTTAATATTATTGAAAATAAGTTTATATATGTACACGTGCATTTTCATTTGAAAGTTTTTAATTTATATAAATTATATATATATATATATATTTACATTTAACTGTACATGTATATTGTACAGTTTACCACTGCAGATGTTTCTATGGGAGAACCTGTTCATCAAATGGAGAGAGAACCTTACGAGGTATTGCATGATTTTTTTGTTATATTTTGTTTTTTACATGAAGTTCTAGATATAGATATATTCTCATTCATTTTTAAAACTTCAAATTTTAATGTTCAAGTACATGTGCATTATGTATGTAGGTTTCCTATTCACAGGATATGGCGCGGACTGAGACCCTAGTAGGGAAGACACCAGATCCTGCATTTGATGGACATGATTTACAGTAGATTTGATTTCAAAATTTAGATGGTTTTAAAATTTGTTAAACTTGATATAGTTTGATACTTGTGAGATTTACAATTTTTGGACATATTTTATTACATTGTTATTATATAATTTGTTTTATTTAATTTTTGGATGGTTTTAGTACTTTTGGCATGTGAATGTGAAGTAATGTTGTCATTTGAACTACATTTGGCATGTGATATTTAATGTTAAACGTTTTTGTTGGATAGTTGAATTATAAATTTGGCATGGCATGTGAATTTTTTAAAACTCAAGTTTTGGATGGTTTCAATTTACATTTTGCATGTGATATTTAATGAAATTTAAATGTTTAATGTTTTAATGTTGCACAATATATAATCAAAAGGGTTTTAAAACTTAAAGTTTTGGATGGTTTCAATCTACAACTTAAAGTTTTGGATGGTTTCAACCTACATTTGCACATGTGGTAAATTGAAATTATGTTACTTGTAACAAGACAATCCCCATTGATTTCATTGTATATGTTGGATTTTGATTTGATATAATTGCATGTATGATGGTACATTACTTGTAAAGTCATTGGATTAATAGTGTTCATTGATTTCAGTGTAAGCGCAAAAAATTATTGACAATGTAGAACGATTTTTGTGTTATAATAATTAAACCTAATAATATTGGAGAGCAAGAGAGAGAAGGTATGGTGTTTACTACAAGAGTTCGAGCTAAATATTTAAATGGTTTATGATTTATGATTTTTACTTTCTTTTTAATATAATCGATACGGAAAGATGACAAAACTAATAAGGGTGACAACAAGAATAGAAGAAGAAAATAGTTTAAGATTGATCACAATAAATGCTATTTGTAATTGATTACATTCTAATTATTCACATTCTATCATTCAATATTATTACATTGTCACTTCGCATTCAAAAATTTTATTTGATCATTTTCCATTATTAAAGTTATTCTACAATATTTATCATGTCAACAAATTGAGGTAACTAAGAAAATTTAAAATTAAAATGACTTGATAAATCTCAAACATATTTAGCATATTTAAAATGGTTTATCGATAGTTTTTCCTTGGTTGCACACGACTGAAACCAACTTAGATCCATCTTAACTACGGATCTATCAAGCGCCGAGAGGGATCAAATCTCTCGAGGTGCAAACCTTTCCTCAAGTTTTGCACTCAAAAAAGAGGTTTTCACCTCTAGATATTTGATCCCTCTCGGCGCTTGATAGATCCATAGTTATGATGGATCTAGGAAAATAACTTTCTAAAAATAAGTAAGGGAAAAGCAGCATAGGGAACAATTAGGAGTAGATTTAGGGCATAGGGAACAATTAGGAGTAGATTTAGGGCATAGGGAACAATTAGGAGTAAATTTAGGAACATGTGATAGTTGGGTGAGATAAAATCATATTTTAATAAAATAATGGGAATTTGTAGGAGAGACAAATAGTGGATATGACATGTATTTTGGTGAATAATCAAATTTATGGAATTAAACAATTAATTATTTTTGTATGTGAAAACAAGATTCACACCTAATCCTCACCTAAAATATTAAATTAAACACATTATTTTTTGATAACTTATGATATTGTGATATTCTAATTACGAAATAGTGATCTTGAGTACATGCTGGATAATGTAGTAGATAGGAACTTTTTGATAAGGGGAGATTAGGGATGTGACCAAATTCCTATCAGTGAAAAAAAAATTCTTCACCTTCCTATAACTCCATTGTAGCTTTGGGGGCCAAAGGTAAGAAGAGTACCTTGGAATTTCTTGGGTGAAAACCAAGTGGGTCACCAACTTTGGTCTAGTGCATTGGAATTCATTAAAGAATTGGTCATTGGAGCTGCTTCAAGCTAGGAGTGAGCATCGTCACCAACCTACATTGAATATTTTACACTCCCTAGGGTGAATGATACTTTAAATTAATTGACAGTCTAAGACTTTCGAATTTTTCCGAATGCCAAATGATCTTACAAAGCTAGTATTTATAATATCCTAGTAGGTCATTCGGTGACAACTTTTACCGGAAACTTGAAACAAAAAGAATCTATCCTTGGCTAGGACATCATGTAAGATGCTCGCCATAAACAGTAAAATTGTACTTAAAAGCTGAGATTCGGGCAAGTGGGGACAACCACTTGTTATCTCGTCCCTTGGAGGCTAGGCCATATGGGGACCGAATCTGACCTTACAAAATAAAGTGAAATAATTTGTACCATATGGTCGAAAAACATATACAAGAACAATTAATTTCATTCTAGAATATATATATATATATCCAATACATATAACATTTTTCATCAATGCACATGTATAGAAAAACTACTTTCAGTTGATACTAGAGCATGTGCTTGTACCCAAACAATTTGTAACATGTGCAAACCACAAATAACATAAGTAGCTCAATTTTTAGTTGAGTATTGGAAGTTCTAAAACATATTTAATCCAAAGATAATAAATTGTTGGACACTTCACTCAAAAAAATTCTAATGGAATTCCATCCTCAATAATCCGTTCATGATCGGATTTTGACATTTTCCATTTCTTAATTTTCGATTTTTTCTTTGATTGAACTTCTATCAAATTTATGCGTGTTGCACACACCAAGTGACCATATTGAAAACTTATGGAATCAGGTTCGTAGTCTTCAAAGTAAACAAAGTCTCCACTTTGATGAGTTTGTTTGAAAAAATAACCTTTCAGTATAATAGACCCTCTGTCATTGAAATCCGTGATCATTAAAGTCTTGTAATAATTTCATTTTTCGTTTGGTGCAACGCATCAAATAATACTTCACATTTTCATCGTTGTCAATAGGTGCAATTACAGCAAAAACATCTCCTGCACAATAAAATAAATTAAACATTTAATTATGCATATTTAAATTTATTTCTAGATCTTTAAATCATTAGAAAGTAATTCAAATGTTACCTTCTCTAACAAGATCAGAAACTCAATCACCATTGGATGATATTGTAGTTTCCTCTGATTGCATTTCTTCAAACATTGCAACAGACATTTTTCCCTTTGTATTTAGCTCTGTATGTTTCCAATCGTTCACATACATTTTGTTTTCACAAACGTCATTGTATTTTGTGTTGTCTATGCAAACATCACAAAAAAAAGAATATTTTCTTTTATCCAATGCAAACACATTTGTGGACAACTTTGTTTGAATTGAATGCAATTTTCGAGTCCCTTTTATTGTTTCAATGTCATTTCCAATTGATCTATCTACGTCTCCGATTCCAATATGCCAGAAAAACCTTTAAATGGAAAATTAGAAAAAGAATTTGTAAATATGATATCAAAATACAATTAAAAATAATCATTTCATGATAAATGTACAATGTTTAAAATTAGATTTCCAATATAAATTAAATTGAATGTACCTTCGCACTTCTCTTGATGGGTTTTTCTCATGGCTTAGAGCAACGATGCACCATTGAACAACTTCTTCAGCATTCACAAGTCGGTGTGCAGAGTGGTTCATTTGATATCTTCGAAGTACTCGTTTTATGCATGCTCCTGCACCGTCATGTTCTCCTTTTCCATGGCCAGTCTCAAAGAAATTCCAACAATGTTTAATGCATGTTTTCTTATGAAGACAACACAACCAAAAGAATGATTGTGCAGATTTGAATTGACTTGCGCATCCGTCTAACCATATCTAATGTTCATTGAATGTTATTCCATGATCTTTCAATGAATCATAAATTCTTCCAAAACAATGTTGTACAAAACATGTATCATGTGTACGATCGTCACTGATATAAAAGTGCTATTCTTTAATTATATGTCGATTTTCACTCGTGCTTTCTATATGATCGACATTTTGTTCAGCATGTCTATTTAGAATATGGACGAGCATGGAGACTTGATCAGAATGATAGTATTCACTCTGAATTTATTTTTGTGGAACAAATGTGTAGTTTTCTGCAAAATCAATCACTGACAAAATGGTCCCTGGTGGAAAAAATTCACAAGATTTTTTGAATTGCAAGTCTTGCCATCGAGCTCTATGGGAATGCTTGGTGTATTTGTAAATTTCTACCTCAAACTTTCTCAAAAATTCTATCAGAAAAATTTCGTCTTCTCGTAATTCGATTCTTTTAACACTATCTGCACCTTGAATCGATGTACCGATATATTCATATCTCTTCCATTTGACTTTCATGTTGGACAATGATTGATCATTTATATCAATACGATATTTGTTTTGAAATTTAGTCAAATTTCCACAATCATCGCATTTTTTACCACCAACACATTTTTTTTTGTAAAATAGTTCATCGCTTTCTCTTTCACATAGAATTTGAGATATGAATTCATGGATAGTGGAAGGAGGAGGTGAATCCTCCCATAATGTTCTATCGAAATCAAGGAATGTGTCATAATATAGCTCAAATTCCACATGATAACGACAACAACAAGTGTCGCGTACGGTGATAGGTTTTACATACCATGGTTTTTGTTGAACAAAAGCACTGAGTGAAACATGAATTTGACGATTCTCTTTTTTGAACTTGTTGAATAACTCTATCTGAGTGGTTTCTAAGAGGTGTTTTTCATGTTCTTCGTACTAATTTCGTGCTATTCTTCTTCGCATCACATGTCTTGCAGTTGGTGAAACACGCGAATTGTTCTTCCAATATTCATATATTATTTTTTTAACATTTTCTCCAACTCTATCTTTGTATGGTTGCCTACAAATAGCTCTCCAACAAGCAAGTTCATAATTTACATCTATTTGTAGTCGAAATTTTTGATGTTTGTGCAGATTTTTTCGTGAGGTTCCCAGTGCTCGTGCCATAGATGTTATCAAACGATTCTCTTGAGTACTTGGTGAAACTATTGCCATCTGTATTCCTCTACGTATATTTGAAACATATTTATCTCTAGATCTCTTAATTGACTTTATCGCACTACTCATATTTTTTATCACCTCTTCATTCATTTTTTTATCTTTGGTTGATTTTCGAATACCCAATAGTGTCGTCACTTCTTTTAATTTTCTTAATGATAGGATACCTTTCAACATTTGAGCATGAACTGTCACTTGCTCATTTAAGAAATACTCTTCAAAAATGCGGTTGACACGATATCGTATAACATGGTCAGGTTTTTTATCTCCATATGTGTGAGTGTCAACATTTTATAACATCTCATTATCGATAGTGATTTCATCTATACATATTCAAAAAAATAGTACATATTCAATAAATCACTAAATTAATAACTATGTCGATAAATATTAGGAAAATTTTAAATATATCAATAGATCATAATATTTACATTTACATACCTGCTTCAATTTCTTCTTGAGGTTGATTTTCTTCTTCAATATTTTGAGTAATATCTCTGTCTGTTTACATTAAACAAAATATTTTTCAAACTAGTTCATCAAATAAAAATTAAGCTTCACATTTTACATTAGGAAAATTTTAAATATATCAATAGATCATAATATTTACATTTACATACCTGCTTCAATTTTTTCTTGAGGTTGATTTTCTTCTTCAATATTTTGAGGAGTATCTCTGTCTGTTTACAATAAAAAAATATTTTTCAAACTAGTTCATCAAATAAAAATTAAGCTTCACATTTTTAAGAAGTAAATGAAAACAAGTATTTTGGGATAGATTTCAACAATAATTTTAAATGGGAGGATTGTAGAAATTTTTTTTTTTTAGGAGGGTGGAAAGCATTGTATCACTTCAAAACATATGTAAAGAGGAGGCAAAGTTATGGAATTGGAACACAATCAAAGTAATTTTTGGACTCCTAGTTTGTCCAGTGCTATTATATGGGTGTGAATTGTGGGCTAACAGCGTCCCTGCTTCAAAATGGAAACAAATTGAAAACCTTGATAATGAGCAAGTTTGAAATAAAAAGTTTGGTTCCCTATGAGATGATGTTGAATGAAACAAGCGCAGCTCCCATCGAAGCAATTGCCAAGGTGCGTCTTATAAGGTATCTAAAAAGAATTGAGCAAATGGAAAGAGATAGATGGCCGAAAGTTACCTTCAATGGAGGTATGAGTGAAAAAAATAAATCACGGATCAGACAATACAACAAATGGATGCAAAAATGGAATATTTACCTTAATGCATGCCCCACTAATAGCAAGGAGTTAAATAATTTTGAGCTTGAGAAGTTCGGTAAGGGTATATAGGGAAAAGGGTAAGGTTATATGAGGAAAAGAGTTGGGTAGAAAGAAGGAGTATTATGTTCAAGAATTCAACCCCACTTGTGATCTCCAACAAAAAGAGTACATTGGAGCTAGCATTCTGTGGAGAGAAAAGGTTCTTATTGCTCAATTAAGAACTAGTTGACTAGCCATGATAGAAGATTCAAGAAAAGAGACTTAAACCATAATAGAAGATTTAAAAAATCATCAATTTCAAGTTTAGTGACAATAAGGAAAGATTCATAGGAATGAAACTTGATGGTCGACACATGCAACTCATTTATTGTGCAAAAGAATTAAGAAAAATGTTGGGAAAGAGTTTTACTAGAGATGGTGTATGGATCCATGTATAAAAAAAACTGTTTTTAAAAAATAGAATTGAATTTTCATTATACAGGGTAAAAGGAAGTATTGAAAGTCATGTGAAGAGCGGTTTAAATGTAAAATAGTTATAAAAAAATTTCGTGATGGATGATAGTACTAAACAAATTCAACCCTTGCTGACTAGTCCACATGCATGCAGATATATCAAAAAAATGTTGACTGACAATAATGGAAAATTCAAGGAATGAGACTTGGATTGTTCAATCTGCCTGCAGATATATCACAAAAAAAACCTCCTGCAAATCAATGGAAAAAAAAAATTAATGTTGACCGACAATAATGGAAGATTCAAGGCATGAGACTGGACAGTTCAACCTGCCTGCAGAAATACCAAAGAGATGTTAGAAGGACCCTAATGGAAGGTTCAAGGAATGAGATTTTGGAGCGTAGAACCTGCGTGCACATTAATCAAATATATATGTTGACTGAATAATGGAAGATTCAAGGAAGGAGACTTGGACCGTTCAACCTATCTGCAGCTATATCAAAGATCATTATCATAATTTTATATTAAAAAATAATAAAGATTATACTATTTTTCAATTACAATACATATATATATATATATATATATATATATATATATATATATATATATATATATATATTTATTTATTTATAAAAATAAATAATAAATATAAATATAAATACTTTTATACAAAGTAGTATAGGGTAGATGTAATGAAAACAAGCTTGTTAACATTTTAAATGTCACTTTAATATGTTCAATTTTTAAAACTAATCTGTAAATATTTACATGTCAATTAAATAATAAATAATAATAAAAACTAGCAATTGCACCACATGTTGCATAGGAAACGCCCTAAGGTTGTGGTATAGGAAAGAATAACATATAAGAAATAATAGGTAGTATGAACTTTCTCGGCTCCAACTAATCCTCTAGAATAAAGGGTGGAGAATTATGTTTACTGGACCTCAAATCAAAATATCCATATTGGCTAATTGATGTGGAACAACTTCTTTGTTATTAATTGCATGTAAGATGTGTTTTTTCATAATGGATGAGACATTTTGGCCAAAGTACTCAAGACCTCTATATGACGAAATCTGCATGGTTATTTTTTTGTGCATGAAGGATGCACTTGGTTTTTATGACCAAGTTGGACAAACTTCACCCTTACACAAAATTATTTTCTTCTAACACATTCACAATGTTGAATCTACTCATAGAACTCTGACTCTGCTCTACAGCTAGAATTATTTAATGGAATAAAAACTTATCACTATGACATGGTGTACTTAGTAAGAGACTACTAATAAGATTTAAGTATGGTAAATCCACCTTCACCTGTCATTTGAACATAGAGCATAGAGTTATCTTAATAGTCAATTTTATGGATAAGAGACATTTGGGGCCTTTTTAACCCTTGGGGATGATTTATTAATCTCAGTTAAGATAATTTATATTAATAAATTATATACAATCATATTTCCAATATACCACTTCTTTGGAAATTTTCACCTCAAAAAGAATAACAAACATCATGAAGACTCAAAAGTAAGAAGTAAAAATCACCTCATAATCAGGGAATCTAGCGACTTCTTTAAGGATCATAATTGAAGACTTTAGTGCCTTTTAAAGATCATTTATTTTCCCATAATAAAAAGCAACAATCAAATTTTGTAATGACAAGAATGGGAACAAATTTTAAATGTAATAACTCGCTTCACTAGTGATCGTACATTTTTTTTTTAAACAAAATTATTTTCCCAGCCTTTTAAATAATAGATTCCACCCCAAGTCACCCTTTAGAGATACCTTTTTTTTTCAACTGATTGCAATAGGTAAGTGTCTTTTGTCTAGTATTTTTTGAGTCATTAAATTTAAGAGTAGAGGTAAAGAGAATACTAGACAAAAAATAGCAAAGTGACTAAATGTTAAATGAAAATAACATTGAGGAATCTCTTCTGATTTTCTCATGTGGGCCTTCTTCAATGGATGAGGTAGTAGGAACTTTCTCCTCCATAATAAGAGGTGGAGAATTATGTTGAGTGAACTACTACTCATGTAACTTTGAATCCTCCTTACAATTGGAATGTTTCTCTTCCCATAACTCTATCGCGGGTTATAATTCTAGCTTTCTTGAATCAGTGAGATAATGTAGTTCATTTGGATTCCAAAATACTTGAGTAACCCATTTTCTGAAGAGTTATATTTTGTTTTTAATTATGCTATTTGGTCCTCCATAGCCTTGTCAATGTCGTTTCCTTCTAAATAATCATACATTCTTGATAAGTATCCACTATCCCTCTTTTTTTCTTCCATATACTTCATATCTCAATGAATGGAACATGAGATAAGCTTCGTGACATTTTCCAAATTCCAAGATTTTTCATTGCACTTCTCATGTGTATCAGGGAAAATGGATTCCATACATTCCATTGTCTTGCTTGCATATACTTTAGATATAAATAAATGGAAATAGATGGTATGTGAATGTAGGTATGGATTCTTGATACTTTAATGAGTCACTCTATGCCATAATGGAAATAGATGGTATGTGAATGTAGGTATGGATACTTGATACTTTATTGAGTCACTCTATGCCATAATGGGTAAAGGATTTAGGAAAATAATATTATTTGTCATCTTTTATTGAATCACTCTATGCCACAATGGGTAAAGGAGTTACTAGAAATTAAGATTATTTGTCAATATACCATCAATTAATTTTTTATGTTAAATTTAATATTTAGAATTTCTTATATTCTATCTTAAAATATATATAATTTTATTTTTCCATTTATATCTCTATATAATACATTTTATTAACTTTGTATATATTTTTTTAAATTTAATTTTGAAAACTCGTAAAAACAATTTCAAATAATCCATATTTCTCTATATATTTTATTGAAAATATATTATTAAGTAAACTATTGGTTTCCCATTTAAGAATCTCTATATATATTTTATTGAGAAGATATTAAATAAATTATTGGTTTTCCCTTTAGGAATGTCATATTCCTTAGATTTTAATAATAATAACCTTCTCCATAACACTTCCTTAAAGGATATTAATTATTAATATAACAATTATATTTATATAATGAACTATTTTTAATGTATTTGTTCTCATTTTCTTATTAAAATTATAAATAAACAAATTGCATTGTAACACTAAGTTATAACACTTTTAATTAAAACTATTAAAAAATATACCACATACCGATTAATTACATATATCCTTTGTACTGATTTTATTTCAAAGTTGTCAAAATAAATATTTTTAATGAAACAATTATGCACATACAATAAAAGTATATAGATTAAGAACTTAAAGAACTTTATTTACCTGAACTTTTACAAATTTGGGATAAAGATTTACATATTTATTAAGTTAAATTTTTTAATAAAAAATTATTAATCATTTTTTTATTATAACTTTTAAATTAAAAATTTGTCATGTAAAAATAGATTCTCTATTTTAAAATTTCCAAATATCTCTAATCTAGAATGAAAAAATTATACACATAAAATAAAGAACTCACCACATAGAGCGCAGAGTATTGGAAATTAGCAGATAACGGTGGATGTCGGTGGATGCCTAATTCATTCATGTCTTCTGTTTAAGTTGAGTATGGAAGTTAGCATATAACCGTGGATGCCTAATTCATTCATGTATTATGTTTAAGACAATGAGATCACCAATTATATAATTAAAACATAGGATGTAAAACACTTTAACAAAAGATAACCTTCATCGTATTCTACCTATTGTCTCTTTCTGAGCATTGAAATAAAGGTTGTTCGAGCGTACAAAATTTCTGGTGTTGAAATTTCTGAGTAAATTGTTCATTAAAAAAACTTATTTATTAAATAAAGTTTTTATTAGAATTTATTAAATTTAAAAACCCTTCATGTGAGAGAATAAATTCCATATAGATTAAGAACTCACAACACTTAATTGACCTGAATACTAAATAATATTTCAAAATTGCCAAAATAAATATTTCTAATAAAACAATTATGCACATATAATGAAAATATATAGATTAAGAACTCAAAGCATTTTAATTACAACTTTTACAAATTTGGGATAAAGATTTACATATTTACTAACTTAAATTTTATAATAAAAAATTATTAATCATTTTTTATTACAACTTCTAAATTAAAAATCTGTCATGTAAAAATAAATTCTATATTTTAAAATTTCCATTTAACACGATCCAGTAATTGATGCTCTCACAACTACGGCTATCCCTGTTTTCTCTTCAGCTTGTCACATTTTTTCCAGAAAGAAAAAAACGCTGTTTTATATCATGATTAATAAAAACAATGCATAATACAACATAAGAAGTGTAGTGTAAAATCACTTCAAAAAATAAGCAACATTGCCCCTAAAACCAGAAAATAATGTGATCTGGCAAAACATACCCATCACATGAGACTCATAATCAAGCAGAGAATCGCTGACAAAGTATAAAAAGATCCCCCAATTGCCAATTGGAAAAAATGTAACAAAAGTAGCGTGGAGAGAAATGAGAAACATATACATATCATGGGGACAGTCCAACACCATAGAAGTGAACCCCTACCCACCAAATCTAAGAACAGAAATGGAGGATCAACCATATCCATAGATATGAACCCACAGTTCATACACTACATTCATGACATCAAAAAAAAATCCATCGAAAAGCCAGATGCCATGCACGACAAGACAAAGGGATCGCCTTATACTCCAAAAATGCAGTACGCATAGAAATTTGCACAGGCAGGATTCCAAAAGGCCAATAAACCCCCTGCACGTCCCACGGCATTTACCGTAGCGGCATATGAACCGGGGCATATAGATGAAACATAAAAAAAATCATGATAGAATCATATAAATTCTTCTGCAAAAAAACTATTCGCCCATGCCCCTTGAAACAATTGTAGAGATGCCATGTTTTCGTACAATACATGGCAGCTCCTGTAATTCCATGCAACTGACAATGTGAAGCCTGAGAAACTCTGTGAAATGCTGTAACCTCTGCATATGCTTAAGTTTGACACAATACTCAAAACTCCCGCAAAGATACCAATATTTCAATTCCTGGCAGTTGCTCGAGTTCCATGAACTCGTTAATGTTTTGCGTTCTGACATTTATGTCAACAATAATTTTAATGGTTTGCTTTAGAAAATTTGGAAAAAAGAAGAAGATTTCTTTAATGTTATTAAATTATATATATATATATATATATATATATATATATATATATATATATATATATATATATGGGTAAGAGTGATTATTAAAGATTATGATTGAAAGTTATCTAAATATTTGACTTAACCATTGTTTTTCTCAATAATTATCTCACTAGTTTTTAAAAGCCAAAGGCTATCAATAATTATCTCATTATTTTTTAAAAGCCAAAGGCTATAGACATGACACATCATTATTTTTGAAAGCAAAAAGCCATAAAACTGAGAAATAGTTAGCTTATTTAATTAATAAAAACATTAAAAAAAATACTAAAATGCAAATTGGTGAATGTTAAAATGAATTTCGAACCTTCAAGCACAACTTCGTAAAATATGTGGGAAAAATAAGTAAATTTCCCATGCAAATATTACAAGAAAAGCAAAACAATCCAAAAGTTAACAGTGATGTCAAATTGTCAATATAGATTCAAGAGGTCGAACAAGGAAAACTAAGAGGTCGGTTGACAAAGATATTATTGGAATATCACGACCAGAGTGGGAACAGAAGTCATTATTCGAAAGAGTCAGATCACTGAGGCACTCCTCTTTAGAAAATTAGTTCATTTTCGCTGCATCCAAACCAATTTGGCCCCACTCCATTACTTTGTTGGACTTTTTTTCCTTACGAATCCACCCTATTTTTTTGACAAATTCACCAAACTGGAACTTTCGGCTATTTTTCTTTAACCCATGGTTCAAAAAGTTACTGCGCCTCTCACATCGAAGCATTGATCTGCCATCAAGAAGTAAAAATTTTCCATGCAAATATTACCAGAAAAGCGAAACAATCCAAAAGCTAACAGTGATGTCAAATTGTCAATATGAAAACTAAGAGGTCGGTTGACAAAGATATTATTGGAATATCACGACCGGAGTGGGAACAAAAGTCATTATTCGAAAGAGTCAAATCACTGATGCACTCATCTTTAGAAAATTAGTTCATTTTCGCTGCATCCAAACCAATTTGGCTCCACTCTATTACTTTGTTGGACTTTTTTTTCCTTACGAATCTGCCCTCCTTTTTGTCAAATTCACCAAACTGGAACTTTCGGCTATTTTTCTTTAACCCATGGTTCAAAAAGTTACCACGCCTCTCACATCGAAGCACTGATCTACTATCAAGAAGTAAAAATTTTCCATGCAAATATTACAAGAAAAGCAAAACAATCCAAAAGTTAACAGTGATGTCATATTGACTAACTTTCTTGGAAATTTCATAGAATGAATGCAACAAGATAGCTTCAATTTTATAAATTATTTTTATTTCTTATACAGGCGAGTTAGTGCTAAAATTCGCTAACTGTACAATAACAGAGATTCTGATATTTAAATGGCCGAAGCCTTTTCGTTTTTTGGACGGTCTCTACAGCTAAAAGTCCAAATGAACATGCGTGTAGTGGAAGGCCGGTGTAGCGTTTCTCAACGGGACATTAAGGCATCTTTCAACGGCGGCCAAATTGACCGTCTACAAAACGGAACAAAGTGTAAGGTAAATTTATCCATTCCTTGTAAACACTGTTTGGAAATTCAAAGTGAGATTGTGCCTCTAAAACCTTATAATAGAACATTGAAACGCGCAAGGTTTTGGACAATGAATGCTAAAAAAATCCGTTTACACAGTTCTAAAAGATTATAATATGAAACTGTTTCAGTAAAAATGAAAAACTTAAGAATCTCATATTTGCTATACCGCCCCATCTCTTCATTCTCTAAAACAAATACAGGAAACCTAGCTTTACAATAAAACTCATAATTCTCGAATACACCAAAACAAAACAGCATGCTAATTTGTTGTACCGCCCCATCTCTTCATTCTATAAAACAAATACAACAAATACAGGGAACCTAGCTTTACAATAAAACTCATAATTCGAGAGACATAGTTCACTCTTCTATGTGAAGAAAAAGCTGCGAGGAGCGGGAATGATGACTATAAGGAAAGTCGTAACTGCTTCCCAACACTCGCAACTGCCTCAAGTGTTAACTGCCACAATTTGAATCTAAAAAAATCCATTTACACAGTTCTAAAAGATTATAATATGAAGTTGTTTCAGTAAAAATGAAAAACTTAAAAATCTTATATTTGTTGTACCGCCCCATCTCTTCATTCTCTAAAATAAATACAAGAACCTAGCATTACAATAAAACTCATAATTCTCGCATACACCAAAACAAAACAGCATGCTAATTTGTGGTATCGCTCCATCTCTTCATTCTATAAAACAAATACAACAAATACAAGGAACCTAGATTTACAATAAAACTCATAATTCCAGAGTTTTACAATAAAACTCATAATTCAAGAGACATAGTTCACTCTTCTATGCCAAGAAAAAGCTGCGAGGAGCGTTCACTCTTCTATGCCAAGAAAAAGCTAGTTCACTCTTCTAAAGTCGCAACTACTTCAGAACTCTGGCAACTGCGTCCAAATGTTAACTGCTACAATTTGAATCTATGGCTTATCATGATTCAATCGTCTAACAAAGGATCAAATGGTACAGATTATGACAGAAAGGCAACTAGGAAAGTTGTTTTCAAATAAAAACGCCTTACTGCGTAATTATAATAATATAAATTCCAGATATTTTATGTAAAAAGTTAAGAATAACAAAAATAATTATACTATAATATAAGTTAAGATTTATTTTAGGTTATGAATTAAAATAATAAGTATATTTATGTTGGAAGTAATGCTTACCTATCATATGTAGTTGTCCTTGTGAATTCCTAAGGAACACTCTAGAAGCTGTTGATTCTTATAGTATGAGTTAGAGATGAGTTGGTGTATTGATCTAGATGTGTCGAAGTCACTGTGTTATATCATTTATATTTGTATTTCTTGTGATCACTAAAAGAAATATATAATTTGTGTGAAATCTTTCTGGCTCCTTCAAATTTCTAATATGGTATTTGAGCCATAAGAGGCAAGATATAGATTGTTAAAGCCCCTACAATCTGGTTTTGTGAGATCTGTTTGTTTTAAAGTTGTTGTGTGATGCACAGTAGAAACGATATGATGTTGTTGCTAGAATCTTCACAACCAACGTTGCTTTAATCATGATCTGTGTGTGGTTTCTTTTGCTAGCCGAGGGTGGGGGCGTGAGAGACAACGTTCAATTGCTTTCATTTGAAAGTCTGTGTCAAGTATTTGTGTTGAAGGAGGAGGAGTCGGTAGTGAAATTGGTAAAGGATATCCACCATTCCATGCCATCGTGTTAATTCATTGGTGCCACTTCGCAAAAAATTCCAGACGTGCCAGGAAGTGAGTAGGCGTCAAGATTCATAGCATTTTCCTAATTTTATCTGGACGATGAATTCAACGTTGTGTCCAAATAAAAAAAAGAAGTTGTGAATCTCGGCTCATCGACAATAGCGTTGAAATTCACCCGGGCTTCAAGGATCTGGAGGTTACACAATCTCCAAAGTCATGGATCAGGAATCCTAAGGACAATTTTCCGTGGATTAATTGGTTATGCAGCGACTGCATGCGTCCAAGCCTATCTAAGATCCACGTGAATTGGCAGAGATGACTAGGTCATGAATTGAATTAAATTGACCTTTGTTCTTGAAATTAATGAGTCGCTTCTACTCTGACAGTAATTGTTTTTTAAGAAGACCCCGCTCCGTTTTGCCTTCCTGAATTTGATTTTCGGTTTGACGTCCTGATATTTGGTCCACAGTGTATAAGAGTCAAGTTTTTGGCAATAAGGTCTGTTGCTGAATATAGGGAGCTGACTCCAAATGTACAACGAAATGTCTCCCTATCAGGTATTCCTCCCTTTGTGGTTTCTAGTTTTCATTCAGCTGCTAATGATAGTGCACATTGTGAGGAGTTATCTCCACCACACAAGGATTTTTCCCCGCCTGAGGAATTCGAACTGCTGTCGGCGCCTTCTGATTCTAAAGACATAAATGTTTTTACTTCCCTGGTGAATACCGGTTCGCCCTTTCATTTAGAATCCGAAGTAAACCTTGGATCCACTATCATAACGGAGGATAAAATGCCTTATGTCCCTTCTATTTTTGCTGTCCATCATCAAACCCGCCCCAGCTCTGCACCATTAAACATCTCTCCATCCATGCCGCCCCTTGAAAACGCATCCCCTTCCCCCTCCCCACATTATATCGAGAATGTGGACTTATCAGACTCACTTAATGTCTCTACTGCTCTTGTTGTAAACCATCCAACCTGCCCCACTCCTGATCCATTATATCCCTCCCCCTACATGCCTCCCCCCCCATCCATGCCTCCCCCCTCTCCTCCCTCTCCACATAATTTTGTGAATGTGGACCTATCGGACTCTCCCATAAATTCTGTTGGATGTGATATTTAATCCCTATTAAATAACCCGAACCTTGATTTGGATGCCCTCACTATTTTTGATAACATCCCTAGGGACCCTGATATTATCATCTCGCCAGCTTCGGGTTGCAATATTACGGTGAGGAAAAAATCAAAATCTGCATCCAGACACTTCAGAGGGAGGCCAAAAACAAAATCCCTTTTCCGGGATGAACTCCTTGACCTCAGGGAGGTGCCAATTTATGCTGCTGCTGATCTCAGCGTGCTTGGTGCTGGCGACCCGCCAGGGGTCTCCAAATGACATACATTCTCCCCTTTTATATAAGAGGTCCGTTTGCTGCTATGGCAAATACCGTGGGTCGTCACGACCCGGATGTTATCCTCCTCCTGCAGGCGAGCCGGATTTTATATATGCTTTCTTTTACAAGTGAAAGCATGCCAGTTTTTGGATGATACATAATATGCAAGCGAGGCTGTTTACCCTCACGTACTCCTCTCTCTGGATGTATCCTTCGGATGGGGTATAAGAGCTGGTTTTTCCACAGGTTTACTCTGGCTCCTAGAATTAAGTAGTGGCATTTTTATGGTGCCAAACATTTTGATATAATTTGTGGACACATCATAATCTTTTTGCCTTCGTCGGTTACTTTCTGCCGATGTATATGGGGCATAATATGTTGTATCTGATTGCATTATATATGCTCTATAATTTGCGCTATTTGTACAGTGCTGCTATGCACTGTATCATCATGTATAACATGTACTGTTTTGCATATCCTAATATATGAAACAACGTTTTTTTCTTTCTGAAAAAAAAAATAGCGTGGGAAAATTGAAATGCTCAGCTTCAATGGCAGAGTATCACTTACTGGTAGAATCTCCGATCACTGCAATGCTCAAGTCAGCATCAATTGAAACTTCTGCAACGTCTACGCCATGGAAGACTTATTCCAGACATAGTTTTCCATGCTTAACCATCAGTTCTTCCTATTTTCTCGGCCTCGTTAGAAGTATACGAGGTGATGGGTATTACATGGAGGCAAAGATTAAAAACAAGTCACTAAGTCAATGATTGGTCTTGGTACATTCTCGTGAGCCATGGATGGATATCCATTCCATGCCATGTTGGCATATTTTCTCTAGCGAAGATCAAATATTCTGGGAAGCCATGCCAGCTGCGATGGACGTGACTCTCACTGGTCTGACATGGGAAGGACTGCGGAGGAGTAATGCTGACGATTGTGGAGTAATGCGAAATTTCGACGGCCATTTAGTTCCATTTACTCGCCAATCACCAGTAAGCCTGCATTAAGTCCTGCTGCTGAAATGCGCCTGTGAATTTCAATTTCTGTGATCATCCGCCTTCACAACGGTTCACAAGCTACGGATCTCACGCCCATCCAAAGGAGAATCGCACAGAACGCCGGGCTGAAAGTTGCGGATCTCACGCCCATCCAAAGGAGAATCACACAGAACGCTTGGCTTGGTAAGTTTGAATAGTCTCGAGGAAATAATAGCTTCAATTTTCGCCAAATAAAGGAATAGCCATGGCCCTCCTGCAATGCTTGTCTCGAAGGGTTTGTGTCGAGGAAACTTTTCATAAATACTAATGGCCGCCTTATAGAGCGAAATTGCAGTTGCAAAATTATTCATTGTCTCATACAACATAGCAAGCCCAGTATAGCCTTCGGCCACCATTTCCGGGTTTATCGTTTCAAATCTTTTGAATAGGTTGGTGGTCAGTTCACATACATTTTCAGATTACAAAAAGCCTTTGACTTGCAAAGAAGCACCCTAGCTCGCAGCTCACTCTCTAATATCGTGTTTTCTCTATCCAAATAACCCAAACTCTCGTCAAACTTATTCAAATTATAATGCACAATACCCATGAGATGAAGAGCCAGGGATATCATAGAAGAGTCATTGGCATCCGTTTCGAAGATTTCTAAGTGCCCTTTTGGCATAAGCAAGAATGATTTCAGGGTCCATAATAGTAGGTCTCGTAGAAATAATAGCTTCAATTTTCACCAAATAAAGGAATAGCTTAAAAAAAGAAATAATAGCTTCAATTTTCGCCAAATAGAGGAATAGCCATGGAAGCCCTTGGGCATCCTCTCCTTTTTGCCTCAAACGGTATCATGTTGAAGTCTGCTTGGTCTCTCAAACTCAATTGTTTGCTTTCCATGAATCGCTCTAGATTGAATTTGGAAGCGTATTCCCCATACATTGGGATCCCTTCCTATAGCCCACATATTTACCATTACTGTTGTTTTCTTCGGTATGTAATATCAGTCTACGGTCACAGCGTCTATAGATATGTGAGGGATAGTTCGCAGCGCTGGTGGGTATAATCAGAGAGTCTCTTTCAGCACACAATGGAGGTGTTATCACTCAAAAATTCTCAAAACATCATTGTGTCAACTCTGTTTTTTATCATGGTCTCAAAATAGGTTTGATAGTCATTTTAGGTTTTGGTTATGAGTAGGTCAAAGTTTTTGTAAGTTTGAAGGTCATCCTTGAATTCAAATAAGGTCTTTAGAAGTCCACTCTATGATCAAATACTCATATTTTCCATTTAGAAGTCATTCCATTAAGTTTTTGGGTAAATATTTGCAATTAGACAGGAATCCACCGTTTCATAGCGCCGCTAGTTCAAAAAAGTCGTTTTGTGCTACGAAAGCGTTGTCTTTTCGTAGCGCAATATGAAGCAAAACTCTGTTTTCTGGTTTTAAGCAGTCAACTTCAAAGGATGTTTCTGTGCAAACAAAAAGGTATTTTAAGAAACTAAGAGAGGTTATTTTCAGAAACATATCAAGTAACAATAACCTCTCTCACTTTTCTCACAAGTGTTATCAGTTGGGAGATACAAGGCTTTGTTTGAAGCCCTATTTTCAGAAATAGAGTTTTCCTGTTTTACACATGTTTTTCAAAGGCAGTTTCTGGACAACAGGAGATGTGTTTCAAAATACCAAGAGACATTTTTATTCAAGACATCATGGCCTACAAAAACCTCCTTCATTTTCTCAAAATAAATCATGGAGTAGGAGATATAGGCTCTGTCTCAAGACCTATTTTTCAGAAAAAAACAGGAAAAATCAATAGGCCAACCTATTGCAAATGAAGAAGGAACCTCAAACACGCTGGAATGACTCTTTTTTTCAAGTGATATGATGAAATCAGATTGATTTTGAGTTTTTAGTAGATTTACAATTTTCATTTTGTTAAAGTTTGGAAAAAATTGCTCACTCAGCAGTTTCGTAGCGCAAACAGTGTAAAAAAGGCAAAAAGCGCTACGAAACCGCTGTAGGAGCTTTTCTTGCCCTTTTTCATCACATTTTGGGGGGTAAAAATATGAATTAAGGTTTGAAATTGCTATGGAGGATATATCTAAAGGTAATGAAGATGATTTTGAATGAAAGAAGTCAAGATTTTGAAGAAAAAAGGGTTAAAGGGCAGTGCTACGAAACTATCTTATTTTCGTAGCTCAGTCTATCTTCAGCTCATTTTAACAGTTTGATGATGGTTATGGACAGTTGGAGCCTAGGGAGGAATTTTGGCATGTGTTACTTCAACTTAAAACAACAAAGGACCACGAAATGAAGAGTACATGACGATCAAAATGTTTAATGAATGCAAAAGACCATATGCCTAAAAAACAGAGATTGGTTTCCTGCTTATGTGGAGGTCAGCAAAGTGGTCATGAAGAGCTCAAGCCCATCATCCAAATTCAACCATGTGGTGATACACTTGTCAATGATGTAATTTCAAATAGATAAGGTTGTTAGGATAAGGTTGTTAAAGATAGTAATGAAGAGTTTGAGTCCTAGTTGAAATAGGATTGTCAAGTAGGATGGGTGTCTGTTTGTCATAAATTTTATGTTTTATGGTTATGCAAGGTGTCAAGAGTTAGGAATTTGAAGTATCTAGTAGAAGATGAGTTCATCTCATGTTGTAATGGTCTATTAAAGACCAAGAGGTCGAATTAGCAAAAGGGGTTGGACATTTTTAGCAAAAAGACTGTGTTTATTGTAAGTGACTATTTTCAGCTTAATACAGAGTTCTCTACTTAGCCAACTCAAGATTCATGTAGAGTTCTTGTATGTTATTGTTCTAATGGCATCTTTTCAATATCCTATTGCAGTGGTGTTTGCTTATGTTACTCAGAATTCATCTTTGATGCTCTGACTTCCTTCATAGACAAACTGACTGTGTGTTTTACTATTTCACATGTGTATTCTTTGACTTGAACTCTAATATGTCTTGACTTCCATGCTAGGTAGATTGTTTGGTTTTGCTGAAGCTATTATAGCTCCATAAGCCCAATGTACACTTGTTAATGTGATTTACAACCAATTTATATCATTTATATGCATTTACCCCACATAGAGTTAGCCATCTACATTTCTATCAAAAATCATAAACCCTTGAGAGAGCCCTCTCAAGTTGAGGAGGCTAAGCCTCAACCAAAAGATTGGTTTGAAATAGTTGCACAAGATTGGTTTGATGAACAACCTATTAGGTTTGATTTTGTGATAACAGGAGGTATTTCATCTACACACAGAGAGACCTGCATATATATGGATCCATTAAACTAAGATAAAAACTTATCCTTGTATTGGCAATCTATGTCATAAATACGCAAGGAGATTTATTAAAGTCATAATTTCCTCTATTTATTCTTTCTTTTTCCATTTCTAATTTAAGAACATCAGAGAAAAAACCATATTTTTGCACAATTTGGTGTCAACTCCCTCATGGTTACCAGTTTTTATTATTGCTGGCAGTTGAGAAATAATAAAAACCGGTAACCATGAGAGAGTTGACTGGAATTGAACAACAATAATAACCAATAACCATGAGGGAATTGACTGGAATTGAACCTGTGACATATTGTCTAAATGGAATGGAGTTGAACCTGTGACATATTGCCTAAATGTCGGCAACATGTTGGACTGATGGTTCAACCGATTCAGATAACCCTTGGGGCTAGTAACATTGCAAATAATTATCACCGCACCATTGAAATACTTTTCATTAGATAGTCTACTATGTGGTCCAAATAATTTGTGCATTTCTGAATTCTATTGGAATTTTTGTTTTATGCTAACCAATTACCTTTCAATTTTCACAATATCTAAATGTCAATTTGACCTGATCTACTGCCAAATTCGACTCCTTTACTTTACCATGAACTACTTTTGGAACAGGGGAAATACAAGCCCATTGATTTAATTCCAACAAGGCAGAGCATGTGATGACACAATAAAATAAGCTATGATTTCCCTAACAATGATGGATCGGAGAGAAAGAGCATATTTGCTGCTTGGAAAAGCAATAAAATGGGGATTCCTGTGGGCTAAAAACAGAGTGTTCTCCGCCTCTTTTATTCATCAACTACAATTACTAACAATAGTTTCCTATGAGCGCCTTTAATGTAGATTGGGTGGAAATATGGTTCATTTTAATATAGAATTTGAATGAAAAGTTCAGTTTCTATTACACATCATATACTTGGTTTAATTGTGTATATGAATGAATACATAAATTCTCACAATGTGTTATTCTAGGGTAAAACTATGCATTTTTTTCATATATGGTTATATTGTATATTTCAATTTTTCAAAGGAATGAGACTTTATTGTCGGCACATGCAACTCATTTATTGTGCAAAAGAATTAAGAAAAATGTTGGGAAAGAGTTTTATTAGGGATGGTGTATGGATCCATGGATAAAAAAAAATGTTTTTAAAAATAGAATTGAACTTTCCTTATTTACCCCTAAATGGAGGTATTAAAAGTCATGTGAAGGGTAGCTAGTTTAAAAGTAAAATAGTCATAAAATCATTATGTTAAAAGTCATGTGAAGGTTAATTTAGAATTTCAAATGAAATTAGTTAAAATAAAACAAACCAGCCTTTACAGTAACGTTACCTTTATTAATAATTACACAAACATACAGAAAAACAGTCCTTTCCCAGTGCCTTTCTCAGACGTCATGTACACGGACATCAATTTCTTGTTGAGTGACAATAAAGGTCAGATTCCAAGGAATGAGACTTGGATTGGTCCACCTGCATGCAAATATATCAAAAAGATGTTGACCGACAATAATGGAAGATTCAAGAGATGAGACTTGGATTGTTCAATTTGCCAAAAAAATGTGCTGCTAATATATATATATATATATATATATATATATATAATAATGGAATATATATATATATATATGGAAGATTCAAGGAATGACACTGGATTTTTCAACCTGCCTGTAGATATACTACTATTTGAAGGACCATAAATGAAGGTTCAAGAAATGAGATTTTGGAGTCTTGAATTTGTCTATAGATTAATCAAATATATATATGTGTGAATGAATGTATGATATTTTAACGTCCACGAGACTACAAATAGTTTATGGGACTACCAGCGTTTATGTTTTTTTGTCTTCTGTAATTCAATATTTTCCTTGCTCAAATTGATGATGAACTGACCCAACCTTCTAACAGTTCCCTCATTGAAAAGACAATGCCACAAAGTTGATGCTAACATACTGCAGTAACTGTCCTTGATGTCTCTGAAAGCATCACATTCCAAAATTAAATGCTTTTCCGATTCCACTGCCCCCAGAAGTGCAAAAAGTACATACCCTTTCTTCCCAAGCTTTTTTAGGTCTCTTCCACCATCTCGTTTCACACTAAAGTTGATGTGAGATAGTTCTTAATTGAGCCACAAGAACCTTTTCTCTCCACAGAATGCTAGCTCCAATATACTCTTTTTGTTGGAGATCACAAGTGGGGTTGAATTCCTGAACATAATACTTCTTCTTTCTACCCAAATCTTTTCCCCATATACCCTTACCGAACTTCTCAAGCACAAAATTATTTAACTCCTTGCTATTCGTGGGGCATGCATTAAGGTAAATATTCCATTTTTGCATCCATATGTTGTATTGTCTCATCCATGATTTCTTTTTTTCACTCATACCTCCATTGAAGATAACTTTGGGCCATCTATCTCTTCCCATTTGCTCAATTCTTTTTAGATACCTTATAAGACGCACCATGACAATTGCTTCGATGGGAGCTGCCCTTGTCTCATGCAACATCATCTCATAGGGAACCAAACTTTTTATTTCGAACTTGTTCATGATCAAGCATTTTTGAATTTTTTCAATTTGTTTCCATTTTGAAACATAGATGCTAGCCCACAATTCACACCTATATAATATCACTGGACAAACTAAGAGTCCAAAAAGTACTTTGATCGTGTTCCAATCCCATAACTTTGCCTCTTTACATATGTTTTGAAGTGCATACAATGCTTTCCGAGATACTTGTATTCATTTATTTCTTAAGAATGTTGCCTTCAAAAAATAACGTATGTAGACTAGCCATAATAGAAAATTCGAGAAAAAAGACTTGGACCGTAATGAAAGATTTAAAAGAACCGTCAATTTCTAGTTGACTGAAACTTAGGAAAGATTCATAGGAATGAGACTCGATGGTCAGCACATGCAACTCATTTATTGTGCAAAAGAATTAAGAAAAATGTTGCGAAAGAGTTTTAGTAGAGATGATGTATGGATCCATGTATAAAAAACATTGTTTTTAAAAAATAGAACTGAATTTTCATCATATAGGGTAAAAGTAAGTATTAAAAGTCATGTGAAGTGCAGTTTAAATGTAAAATAGTGATAAAATTTTTTCGTGATGGATAATAGTACTAGACAAATTCAAACCTTGCTGACTAATCCACCTGCATGCAGATATATCAAAAAAATGTTGACTGACAATAATGGAAGATTCAAGGAATGAGACTTGGATTGTTCAATCTGCCTGCAGATATTATCAGAAAAAAAATTCCTGCAGATCTATGGATAAAAAGAAATTAATGTTGACCGACAATAATGGAAGATTCAAGGCATGAGACTGGACTGTTCAACCTGCCTGAGACTGGACTGTTCAACCTGCCTGCAGAAATACCAAAGAGATGTTAGAAGGACCCTAATGGCAGGTTCAAGGAATGAGATTTTGGAGCGTAGAACCTGCGTGCACATTAATCAAATATATATGTTGACTGAATAGTGGAAGATTCAAGGAAGGAGACTTATACCGTTCAACCTGTCTGCAGCTATATCAAAGATCATTCTCATAATTTTATATTAAAAAATAATAAAGATTAAATTATTTTTTAATTACAATACATAATTATGTATATTTATTATTTTTTTTATAAAAATAAATAAATTATATAAATATAAATAATTTTATTCAAAGTAGTATAGGATAGATGTAATGAAAACAAGCTTGTTAACATTTTAAATGTCACTTTAATATGTTCAATTTTTAAAACTAATATGTAAATATTTACATGTCAATTAAATAACAAATACTAATAAAAATTAAAAGTAATATAAATTCCATATATTTTATGTAAAAAGTTAAGAATAACAAAAATAATACTATAATATAAGTTAAGATTAATTTTAGTTTATAAATTAAAATAATAAGCATATAAAAACTTTAATATTTACAATAAACTTACAATAAAAAAAATTTAATTTTATAATATTTTTTTTATTAAATTAAAAAGAAAAAATATATTAATTATTTTTGAGATATATCTAAACTCTCTATCACATTAATGTTTATAAGATATAAATAGTAGTTGTATACTAGAATCCATTTTACCATATAAATTAAAATAATAATTTTATAACTATATTTATGTTGGAAGTAATGCTTCCATGTCATGTGTAGTTGTGGTTGTGAGTCTCTAGGCGACACTCTAGAAGTTGTTGATTCTTATAGTATGAGTTAGAGATGAGTTGGTGTCATGATCTAAATGTGTTATGTCATTTATATTTGTATCTCTTGTAATCAACGAAAGAAATATGTGATTTGTGTGCAATCTTTCTCACTCCTTCAAATTTTTATATTTGTATTTCTTGTGATCAACAAAAGAAATATGTGATTTGTGTGCAATCTTTCTTGCTCATTTAAATTTCTAATATGATATCAGACCCATAAAGCTCAATTCTTAGAGGTAATATATAGATTGTTAAAGCCCCTACAATCTGGTTTTGTGAAATCCGTTTGTTTTAAAGTAGCTGTGTGATGCACAGATAGAAACAATATAATGTTGCTGCTAGAATCTTTACAACCAGCATTGCTTTAATCATGATCTGCGTGTGGTTGTTTTTGCTAGCCGAGGGTGGGGGCGTGAGAGACAACGTTCAATTGTTGCAAATTGAAAGTCTGTGTAAAGTATCTATGTTGAAGGAGGAGGAGCCGGTAGTGAAATTGGTAAAGGATATCCACCATTACATGCCATCGTGTTAATTTGTTGGTGCTACTTTGCAAAAATTCCAGACGTGCCAGGAAGTGAGTAGGTGTCAAGATTCATAGCATTTTCCTAATTTTATTCGGACGGTGAATTCAACATTGTGTCCGAATTAAAAAAAAATTGTGAATCTCAGCTCATCGACAACAGCGTTGAAATTCATGCGAGCTTCAAGGATCTGGAGGTTCCACAATCAGCAAAGTCATGGATCATGAATCCTAAGGACAATTTTCCGTGGATTAATTGGTTATGCAGTCACTGCATGCGTCCAAGTCTGTCTAAAATCCATGTGAATTGGCAGAGATGACTAGGTCATGATTGAATTAAATTGACCTTTGTTCTTGAAATTAAGGAGTCGCTTCTAGTCTGACAGTAATTGTTTTTTAAGAAGACCCCGCTCTGTTTTGCCTTCCTGAATTTGATTTTTGGTTTGACGTCCACAGTGCATAAGAGTCAAGTTCTTGGCAATAGCGTGGGAAAATTGAAATGCTCAGCTTCAATGGCAGAGTATCACTCACTGGTAGAATCTCCGATCACTACAATGCTCAAGTCAACATCGATTGAAACTTCTGCAACGTCTTCGCCATGGAAGACTTATTCCAGACATAGTTTTCCATGTTTAAGCATTAGTTCTTCCTATTTTCTCGGCCTCGTTAGAAGTATACAAGGTGATGGGTATTACATGGAGGCAGAGATTAAAAACAAGTCACTAAGCCAATGATTGGCCTAGGTACTTTCTCCTGAGCCATGGATGGATTTTCATGCCATGTCATGTTGGCATATTTCCTCCAGCGAAGACAAAATATTCCAGGAAGCCAATTTCGAAAAGCCATGTCAGCTGTGATGGACGTGAAGCTGACTGGTCTAACATGGGAAAGACTACGGAGGAGTAATGCGAAATTTCTATGGCTATTTAGTTCCATTTACTCAACAACCACTAGTAAGCCTTCATTCAGTCCTACTGCTGAAATGCGCCTGTGAATTTTGTTGGGATTTCTGAGAATTCCTAAACAAACTGCAGAGAGAATAATACTTTCCTCTAAACACACAGAATTTAGAACAAAAATTTCTTGCTGGGAGATAGAGTTTGCATAAAAATGCTTTCTTCTATTAACTTAAAACAAATTGTTACAAAATAAAACCTTCTTCCTCTTACAGAGGGATTACATAATGCACTGCTGTAGACGCAGTGCTCTCAAAACTCTCTGTCTCTCAAAACGCACTCAACGGTGCTCTATTTCTCTTACAGAATAGCCTGCGGGCTCACACAGCAAAATATAACACAACTACCTTTTCATTACATAAAACAATGTATTACAATGCTTTTATATGCCACGCGTTATAAAACTTAAAACTAAGAAATATTAAAAATACAAAGAAAAACCTTTGTCGGAACATAAAATTTAACATAGATGTGACGTACGAGTGGGGTCCACATCGCAGTCGGCAATCGACGATCGACAATTCAAAAGAATTAGCGGAATAACACTTGTGATTGAGCGATTGTGATTGGCGCTAATCGCATCGGCGGAAAACAATATGCGAAATGGCTTGACAAACATACATGCGATGTTGCAATTGCGATTGGATCGCATCACAAATAAACAATGGAACTTCGGCTTAGGCAGAGGGCGATATAAGACTTGCGATTGTGATTGTGTGATTGCACCAATCGCATCGCAACTTTTCAATGGAAACAACATATGGGGGAAATAACATATTGCGATGAGCGATTTGCAATTGTGATTGTGGTGGGACCACATCGCATCTTTTCATCGGAACATAGCAAATGCGATGGTTTCATGGTGAATGCGATTGCGATTACATCGCAAACTTACAATCGGCGGAACATTGCAATGGTGAAAACATATGACAACCCTTGCAATTTGCGATTGCGATTGTGGTGGGACCACATCGCATTGCATTGCAAACTTGCATATCAACAAGACACTTAACTCTTCGCTGCGATTTTGTGATTGCGATTCATAAAATGGATTGTGGGGACCACCACGACTTGTTCCATTCAAAACATAATAAAATAGACTTGGCTGCGTTAAAAACAAAAACTCTGTTTTCTTTCTAAAAGAATGAAAGGGCTTTTAAACCCGAATTGACTGTGCATCAAAATAGAAAGCGGCTGTTTTTGAAAACTTGAAAACAAAAATGGAAAGTGGCTGATCGTAGACAAGTGAATCTCTCATGTACTGCTTCACCTGCAGATGTACAAACCTGTAGTTGAAAGTAACATTTCAACACTCCCCCTTAATTTCAACTGTTGGGTTATCAGTCATACCCAAACTTTTCCTTAAAAATTCAAAACTCTTCTGCCCCAATGGCTTGGTCAGAATGTCTACAAACTGCTCTTGAGTTTTGCAATGTTCTAAAACAATTTCATTGTTGTTCATCAATTATGTGATGTAGTGAAACTTTGTGTCAATGTGTTTCATTTTCTTGTGAAACACAGAATTCTTTGATAATGCAATAGCTGAGCTATTGTCACAATAAATCACTGTGCCTTTTGCTTGCTCTTGGCATAAAATTCTCAACATCCTCCTCATCCAAAATTCTTGACACGCTGTTGCTGTAGCTGCCACATACTCTGCCTCTGCTGTAGACAATGCTACAATAGGCTGTTTCTTAGAAGCCCATGAAATGGCTCCTGAACCCATATGAAAAACATAACTAGAAGTACTTTTCTGGTCATCTACACTTCCAGCCCAATCATTGTTAGTGTATCCAATTAAATCTGAATTTTCTGAAGTATTATACAAAATACCATACCTTTTAGTTCCTTTAACATACCTCAGAATCCTCTTTGCTACCTACCAATGTGCTTCTTTTGGCCTCTCTATGCATATGTAAATCAAACTAACAACATGCATTATATCAAGCCTAGTTGCAGTCAAATACATAAGGCTGCCAACTATGCTCTTGTACAAACTTGGATCAAAATCCTTGCTGCTATCCTCTTTGCTGAGTTTTAATCCCATCACTGTGGGAGTGATTGCTGCCTTGCAATCCTGCATGTTAAATCTCTCCAAAACTTCATTCACATACTTTTCTTGAGAAATAAAACTTTTATTTTCATCCTGCTTTACTTCTATTCCTAAGAAGTATTTCAACAAACCTATATCGGTCATTTCAAATTCATCTTTCATGACCTTTTAAAAATTTTCAACAAGGTAATCATCATTACCTGTAAAGATCACATCATCAACATATAACACCACAATGAGCATCTTACCATCCTTCTCTTTGATGTATAATGTGGGTTCTCCCTCACATTTTTCAAATCCATTTTCCAGTAGATAGGAATCTATCCTCCTGTACCATGCTCTTGGTGCTTGCTTCAGCCCATAAAGAGCTTTCTTCAATCTGCACACTTTGTGCTCTTGGCCTTTCTTCTCATAGCCTAGAGGTTGTTCAATATAAACCTCTTTCATTAACACTCCGTTTAGGAATGCTGACTTCACATCCATTTGGTAAACTTTCCACTTGTTTTGTGCCGCTATGGACAACACTGCTCTCACGGTTTCCATTCTTGCAACTGGTGCAAAAGTTTCCTCATAGTCTCTCCCATGTTTCTGCTTATTCCCTTTGACAACAAGTTTGGCCTTGTGTCTTTCAATCTTTCCTTTAGCATTACTTTTGGTCTTGTAGACCCATTTAACTCCAATGACTTCCTTACCTTTTGAGATTTTAACCAAATCCCATGTTTTATTTCTTTCTATGGCATTAATCTCTTCATACATAGCTTCTATCCATTTCCTATCTTTAATAGCTTCCTCAAAATGAATAGGATCATCAACATGACAATATAAAGAAAACAAAGAGTTCATACCTTCATTTGTTGCCTCTTGCTCATAAATCTCATTTAAATTTCTGAACTTTGTTCCTCGTTCATTTGGTGTACAAGTGCTTGAAGTATCACTCAATTCTCCTCCTTGTGGTGTGCTTGGAGAAGCACTCTCATTTCTCCTCAAGGGTGTTCCTTGCTGTCCTTGTGTTGGTGCTACATTTGAGGGATGTATTTCATCCATCCTTTCATCATCTTCATCATGAGACAAACAATTTTTAATATTCATTGTTTTCTCTATGCTTCCATCCCAAGCTTCCTCCTCAATAAATTAAACATATCTACTCACAATAAACTTCTTGGTGGATGGGTTATACAACCTGTAGGCTTTGGATTCCTAACTGTATCCAATAAAAATACATTTCTCCCCCTTGCTGTCCAACTTCTTCCTTAGCTGATCTGGAATGTGTGCTTAAGCCACACAACCAAAAACTTTCATGTGGGTGACTACTTGCTTTGTGCCACTCCATGCTTCTTTCGGAACTTTGTTCATAACTGATTTTGTTGGGCACCTATTCAAAATGTACGCTGCACAATGTACAGCTTCAGCCCAATAATCATTTGTCAAATGCTTTGCCTTTAGCATACTCCTTACCATATCCATGATTGTCCTATTCTTCCTTTCGACAACTCCATTTTGCTGCAGAGTGTACCTTGCTGTAAATTGCTTATGAATCCCATTTTCTCTGCAAAACCGTAGACATTATTTAAAGATATATTCACCTCCTATATCAGTTCGTAGGACTTTAATATGCAGCCCACTTTGGTTCTCCACAAGTTCTTTGAAATTGCAGAATATTTCAAACACTTCACTTTTGTTTTTCAAAAAGTAAACCCAAGTTTTTCTTGTAAAATCATCTATAAAAGTTAACATATAGTGGTTGCTTGCAAGTGATGGAGTTTTCATTGGTCCACCTAAATCAAAGTGGACAATTTCTAAGGGCGCCTTTGCCCTTATGCTTTTCCCGGATGGAAAACTTTCTCTGTGTTGTTTACCCAAGATACAACCTTCAGAAAGGCTGTCTGGTTTCTCAATTAATGGAAAACCTCTTACCATTCCTTTTCTATGCAGCAAGTTAAGACCTCCAAATTTGAGATGTCTAAATCTCAAGTGCCATAACCAATTCTCATCTTTTGCTTCTCCTTGGAAAGCCGCTTGTGACACTGCTACCATTTCTTCTCCATTCTTCAAATATGCCCTCATCCTGAGAGGGAACATTCTGTTCCTTGTCATCTTCACTTCAGCAATACATTGTTTGCTTGGTGGTTTATCCATGATGGTGCATACATCATCTTCAAAGAAAACATTGTACCCCTTTTGAACAAGCTGTCCAATACTTAAGAGGTTACATTTCATTCCAGGAGCATAATAAACATCTGCTATGGATTTCTTTTCACCTTTCCTTGTTAAGACATTTACATCTCCTTTTCCCATAATAGAAACTTTACTATCAGTCCCTAATGTGACTTGTGATTTCACATTCTCATCTAACATAGAAAACATGGCTATGTTTCCTGTCATATGGTTACTGCAACCGGAGTCTACAAACCATAAATCTTCACTCTTTCTCTAGTGAAGTTTGCACTGGGTCTATTACCCATATCATGCTGCTTCTTCCTACATTCATCTGCATAATGCCCATATTTTTTACAATAATGACATTTGACATTGGATTTATCATACCTTTTTCCATGAGCATGTTGCTGTCCACCTTGCTGGCTACTGCTTTGGCCTTGGTTCTGATTTTGATTGTTGCCCCTTCCTTGAGCATTTGCTGGACTGTTTCTTCCACCTATGTTTTGGCTTCTGCCTCTTCCTCTCTTGTTTCCTCTGCCTTGACCTCCTCCTCTTCCAAAAGACATCTTGGTCTTAAAGGCATGCTCCAGAGATGAGTTTTCATTTCTACCCAATCTCTGCTCATGTGTCATCAGTGATGCATGAAGCTCATCAACTGAAAAGTTTGTGAGATCCTTTGTCTCTTCTATGGTGGCGACTATTACATCAAACCTTGAGGGTAGACTCCTCAAAAGTTTCTCCAAAATCCTTCTTTATTCAAGTGTCTCTCCATGAGACCTTATCTGTGTGACCATTCCAATCACATGTGTAAAGAATGAGTCTATGTTATTAGACTCCTTCATGCAGAGAGTCTCAAAATATCTCCTCAGCAATTGTAGTTTGTTGTCTTCACTTTCTCCGTGCCTTGATAGGCTGTCTTAAGAGTTTCCCATGCTTGTTTGGATCTCTTAGCTGCTTCTATCCTTGGAAACACACTCTCATGCACTGCTTTATACAAATAGAAGAGGGCTTTAGAGTCCTTCTTCTTATTGCTCTTCAACAAGTCCTTCTCTGCCTGTGCTAAGACATTAAACACATTTTCATATACTGGTTCTTCAAAACCATCCTCAACAAGTTCCCATAAGTCTTGAGAGGCAAACATGGCTCTCATAGTGATTGCCCAATAATCATAGTTCTTCCCATTGAACTGTGGGAGCTGAGCATTACCAATACTCATGCTAGTGCTGGCTCCTTCCATTCTTGCACTCTGAGCTATGCTTCTAATACTTGACTGTGATATTTAAAATAAACTGACTATCTTCAAACAGTAACACAAAAAACTGTATTGAGAATACCTTGGATTCTTTTTTACTGAGCCTTCACTCTGCTGGAGAAGTTGCCGCAACAAAAAATCCTTGCTTCAGCTTCTTGAGCCTTATATGCCGCACGTTATAAAACTTAAAATTAAGAAATATTAAAAATACAGAGAAAAACCTTTGTCAGAACATAAAATTTAATATAGGCGCGAAGTACGAGTGGGGTCCACATCGCAATTGGAAATTGTCGATCCAAAAGACTTCGCGGAATAACACTTGCGATTGAGCGATTGTGATTGGCGCTAATCGCATCGGCGGAAAACAATATGCGAAATGGCTTGACAAACATACATGCGATGTTTCGATTGTGATTGGATTGCGTCGCAAATAAACAATGGAACTTCGGCTTGGGCGGAGGGCGATATAAGACTTGCGATTGCGATTGCACGATTGCACCAATCGCAGCGCAAATTTTCAATGGACACAACATATGGCAGAAATAACATATTGCGACGAGCGATTTGCGATTGCGATTGTGGTGTGACCACATCGCATCGCATCGCATATTTTTATCAGAACATAAAAAATGCGATGGTTGCATGGTGAATGTGATTACAATTTGCGATTGCAATCGCATCGCAAACTTACAATCGGAGGAACATTGCAATGGCAAAAACATATGACAACCCTTGTGATTTGCGATTGCGATTGTGGTGGGACCACATCGCATCGCATCGCAAATTTCCATATCAACAAGACACTTAACTCTTCGCTACGATTTTGCGATTACGATTCATAAAAGGGACTGTGGGGACCACCACGACTTGTCCCATTCAAAACATAATAAAATAGACTTGGCCGCATTTAAAAAAAAAAATCTGTTTTCTTTCAAAAAGACTGAAAGGGATTTTAAACCCGGATTGACTGTGCATCAAAATATAAAGCGACTGTTCTCAAAAAATTGAAAACAAAAACGGAAAGCGGCTGATCGCAGACAAGTGAATCGCTCCTGTACTTCTTCGCCTGCAGATGTACAAACCTGCAGTTGAAAGTAATATTTCAACAAATTTCAATTTTGGTGATCATCTGCCTTCACACCCATTCACAAGCTACAGATCTCACGCCCATCCAAAGGAGAATTGCACAGAACGCTTGGTTGAAAGTTGCGGATCTCACGCCCATCCAAAGGAGAATCACACAGAACACTTGTCCTGGTAAGTTTGAATCGTCTCGTAGAAATAATAGCTTCAATTTTCTCCAAATAAAGGAATAGCCATGGCCGTCTTGAAATGCTTGCCTCGAAGGGTTTTTGTTGAGGAAACTTTTCATAAATACTAATGGCCGCCTTATAGAGCGAAATTGTAGTTGGAAAATTATTCAGTGTCTCATACAACATAGCAAGCCCGGTATAGCCTTCGACCACCATTTCCAGGTTTATCATTTCATATCTTTTGAAGAGGTTGGTGGACCATGGTCAGTTCACAAAATTTCTTCGAGTCAACATACATTTTCAGATTACAGAAAGCCTTTGACTTGAAAAGAAGCACCCTAGCTCGCAGCTCACTCTCTAATATCATGTTTTCTCTATCCAAGTAACCCAAACTCTCGTCAAACTTATACATATTCAAATTATAATGCACAATACCCATGAGATGAAGAGCCAGGGATATCATAGAAGAGTCATTGGCATCCGTTTCGAAGATTCTAAGTGCCCTTTTGGCATAAGAAAGAACGGTTTTAGGGTCCATAATAGTAGGTCTCGCAAAAAAATAGCTTCAATTTTCACCAAATAAAGGAATAGCTTAAAAAAAAAGAAATAATAGCTTAAATTTCGTCAAATAAAGGAATAGCCATGGAAGCCCTGGGCATCCTCTCCTTCCTGCCCCCAAACGGTATCATGTTGAAGTATGATTGGTTTTTCAAACTCAAGTTTTCATTTTCCATGAATCGCTCTGGATTGAATTTGGAAGCGTATTCCCCCCATACATTTGGATCCCTTCCTATAGCCCACATATTTACCATTATTGTTGTTTTCTTCGGTATGTAATATCAGTCTACTATCATAGCCTCTACAGATTTGTGAGGAATAGTTAGCCACGCTGGTGGCTATAATCGGAGACTCTCTTTGACCACACAGTGGAGGTATTTCATCTACACACAGAGAGACCTGCATATATCTGGATCCATTAAACTAAGATAAAAACTTATCTTTGTATTGGCAATCCATGTCATAAATACGCAAGGAGATTTAATAAAGTCATAATTTCCTCTCTTTATTCTTTCTTTTTCCACATCTCATTTAAAAACATCAGAGAAAAAACCATATTTTTGGCACAATTTGGTAAAATCGCAAGTCATGTTCTCCATGAAAATCCCCATGGGATCCCCCCTCCTCTCTAGAATATCTGGATGTAGGGTGGATCAACTGCCAGCAATAATAGAAACTGGTAACCATGAGGGAGTTGACTGAAATTGAACAACAATAATAGAAACCGGTAACCGTGAGGGAGTTGACTGGAATTGAACCTGTGACATATTGCCTAAATGTCAGTAACATGTTGGACTGATGGTTCAACCGATTCAGATAACCCTGGGGCCTAGTAACGTTGCAAATAATTATCACCACACCATTGAAATACTTTTCATTAGATAGAGTCTAGTACGTGGTCCAAAAAAAATTGTCCATTTATGAATTTTGTTGCCATTTTTGTTTTATGCTAACCAATTACCTTTCAATTTGCACAGTATCTAAATGTCAATTTGACTTGATCTACTGCCATGGGAATTTTTCAACTTCTCATATGACCTGATCTACTGCCAAATTCAACTCCTTTACGAGGGTGGAAATATGGTTCATTTTAATATATAATTTGAATGAAAAGTTCAATTTCTATTACACATCATATATTTGGTTTAATTGTGTATATGATTACACATTATATACTTGTTTTAATTGTGTACATGAATGAATATATAAATTCTCACAATGTGTTATTCTAGGGTAAAATTATGCATTTTGTTTAGTATATGGCTATATTCTATATTTCAATTTTTTAAAATATGAGAAAAATAATATATTTAAGTATTTGTAAGATGTGTATTCTCCAATTTTAAAGTGTTTTTATGATGGTTTTAAAAACCTTATTGTTTACATGTTTATTTATAAGGAATTTAAAAAATGGAGGAAAATGGATATGAATGGAATGTAGTTATCAAAGGCACCAAGCAAGTGTTCACTTATCTTGTTGGTGGTTGTCTTGGGATCTTGAGCCGATCTAAACTATTTGACCTTAATCACCATCATGCTATCATTCAAAATCTCCCATCAATTCCTCCACGTCAAAGAGGTTGGGTAAGAGATGCAAATGCTAAATGGGGTGTCAAATCAACAAGTGTAGTTAAAAGGAAAAATGCAAAAATAAAATATGATTTAGATGCAAGGCTATGCCAACAAGCATATAAAAGATTTGTCAATGAAGAAATTATTTCAGTTGTAAGAATTTATTACTATTTATTTTCATATGTTTTCTAATAATATAAATTTATTTTTTGGACTAAATTCATTGAAACTTATTTTCACATAAAGTTGCAATATTTATTAATATTTATTTGCATATGTTTTTTAATAATATAAATTTAATGTTGTGGACTAAATTCATTGAAAGTTGTTTTCACAGTCAGTTGCTACATTTGATCAGGTCAATGATACTTCAAAGCAAAAAAATTGTGAAAAAATTCATCATTGGGATGAGAGTCTACCTCGTAGACATCTCGACACAATGAAGCGCATAGATATTGCTTTAAAAGGGAAAATAAGGAATGAGGTTCCTGATGATGTAGGGGAAGAAGTATTAGATGGGAACACCCATATATTAAACCTTGATGAAACTAATAATAACAATGACAACATAGTTGAGTTCATTTTTTTGCATGTATTAATTTTCTTTACATTTTAACATTAAATTATATTTATATTTATTATATTTGTATTCTAATTTTCCATTGTTATTGATATGCATAGCCTAATCAACAAAATTCTTTGGAGAGATCTTCACATAAACAAAATTCAAGCTACCAACCATTACGACGCTCACCTAAATTTCAAGAGGTAATTATTGTGCAAGTATGTTTTTAATCCATATACACTATTCCACAAAAAACGTTAATATATAAATCATTATGTTTTACCATAATGATGGGATGAGAAATGGATGTTTTGCATTTTATATTGTTATCCTTGATTTGTTTTGATTATATATATATATATATATCTGTGTGTGTGTTGTTTCTTATTTATGGTTCAGGTGTTTCCTTTGGAACCAATGCAATCAATGAAAACCCCAGAAGATGGTCAAAGTCTTAAGAAGAAAGGAAATGAAATGGTTCAAATGTTACAACCATCTTCACATCTATTGTCACAATGCAAAGTAAGTTTATATTCATTTATACTATTATATTTTATCATATTTTTACATTTAATTCTATTTGAGTCACATATATATATGTGTGTGTGTGTGTGTGTGTGTAATGTTCAGAGTAATGAATATACATCTCCCGAAACACCTTTGCACATGTATGATGATGGAAATGATAGTCAACAAAAATCACATTCTCCTCAACCATTGCGGCATTCATGTTGACTTTAAGATTATTTAAGAGAGGTAATTTATATACCATAACATTAACAGAATTTTATATAATTTGAAACTACATAGCTATTTAATGTGTTGTATTTTGGCTTTCCTTACATGGTCCCCATATTTTCATTATATATTTGTGGAATTTTATATTTATTGATAATGTTATAATTTTGACAGAAAACAAAAAGGATAAATGTTGAGGTTATGTGTAAAATGACAAAAATCACGCCAAAGGACTTGAAAGCATGTGGGTTCAAGTCACACAAACAATACATAGAGCATATATGCTCAACTAGCATTGCTCTCACTAAACCCACTAGGTTCGCTACTTTGAAGTCTAATCATTCCAGCAAGTTTAAATAACTTTGGCTATAATATTAGAACTTTAGTCATTGTTTTGTCTATAAAGGGGCTATAAGGGAATTTTCAATAGATAGTTATTTTTTAGTTTTAAATGTTTTGAATATCAATAGTTTTGGCACCTAAAACATGAAAGATACATTTTGTTTAATGGGAACTAGTTTTATTTAGATACATAAATATTTGAATAAAGAGATTTTGTTTGTGTAATATTACATGTGATCCCTCCAATTAGGCATATATTTTTATCATTTTTTAACATCAAAAGTTCCGAACAAAACTTGCTTTGAATGTTGGTTTGAATGTTATTAGTGTGTTTAAAAGTGAAAATTGGTTTATAACAAATGTTGTTCAAAATGGTATCAATCTTTAGAATATTATATATAGTTTAGTCACATGTTTGGCTGGTATTTCTCTGTACTGTGGATGGGTAGAAATTTATGATATTCAAGATAGCATTTGAGTCATTGAAGAGCTAGTGATAATAATGCAAAAAAATGTATGACTTTTGTTTACGAAATATTATATACAATATATGTATTTAAAGATGCATATTTTGTTTGAATGCATTTGTTTACATAAAAAGTGTTAATAATTGTTCATTTAAAATTAAATGTTAGTAGATGGAAAATGTTTTTATCTTTAGATTATAAAATATTCTTATAATTCCCCGGATGCGGGTGCCTAGCAATGACAACTTGGGCCACTTGGGTGCCATGTGGCAGGGTGCCTGTCCACCCCACGCGCCTGCACATGGTCACTCGCCTGCTGATAAATGCAAGAGCATGGCTCCCTTAATTACATTCCCAACCAACTTTTATGCGACATCCTTCGGCTGTTGTGCATTAATTCCTCTCTGTCCTGCTTCAATGGTTATTAATTCTACTCGCCACGCTCCTCAGGCCTCCATTCGGCTCTCCATCCAGCTCTCTTTGTTTTCCTCCTGCATTTCCTTTCCGCCCTTGGCTCTTGGCCCTTCTCAGTCTTGGTGCAGTTGCGCCTCTGTGAGGTCTTGTGGTGGGAGCTCCTCTCCTACTCCGAATAGCCTCCCCTCCTTGTCTCGTGCTTCCACTCCCTCGCACGTCATGCCTAGGCGACACAGAATGTGTTGTCGACGTGAAAGTGTGCAAGGCCTCCCCTCCAGACCTCCATTGTCGATGGCCATTGTCAGGGAAGTGAATCTTTGTGTGGGTTGGGATGAGCCGAGCATGCTCGACTCTATCAACCTCTCTACTAAATTGTCCCTTAATCTCCATGTTTCCCTGCCTGAATCTTCTGACCTTCGTCCCAAGAAGCGCCCACATAAATCCACTATTTAGTCTGAGCCTGTCTCCATTCCCTGCAAGATGAAAGCCCTACCTGTGTAGAGTGCTTCCAGCAACAGTCATCGCTCTAGTAGTGGCTTGGGTTCTCGCAGCGGTCGTGGCTCAAGCAACAATGAGGATGGAAATGATGATAGAACCAGCTTACATGCAGCCTCCTCCAACTCGCCAGCAACCCAGGTGCTTCTTCTGCCTCCGACTTCTGCCCACACGCCAAACAAGGAGGATGACGAGTCTCTTTATGTTTCCAGAATTGTGGAAGAAGCTCCCAACCCTCCTAAGAAGAGTGACGACCTACCTTAAGTCCAATTGTTGGGTACTCACCTCTTACTCTAGCTATCTTATGGCATTATCTAGTTTGGATATGTTTTGGAACTTTTCTCTGTTATGTTTCAGTTTCAGTCTCAAAACTAGAAATGTTGGTTTCCCATTCTGGGCAGCTTTTAATACTCACTACTTATGGATTGGTTTCCCCATATGGGGCATTCCTTATTTTGCTATTAAGATTTTGACTCTTCCCTCCGGAATTGGCTTTCCAAATTCGGAGGATGAGCATTGTAATGTTTTGCCATGTATAATATAATAGATGTAGACTAAATTAGAAAAAAAAATATATATATTTTTATAATTATGATTATAAAGAAGAAAAACTATCATTTTTTATTTGAATGCAGACATATATATATATATATATGTCATCAAGTTTAAAAGTGTTTTAAATAAAACAAATATCATCTTTGAAATTTCATATGGATTTAATTTCACCTTTAAAACTCTATTAATAGATTTTTTTATTATTTTCATGTTTATATTAAGTTTATTATTACGTTTTTTTATTTCAATGTATAAGGATGAATCATTTTAAAATAATTTTGTAATTTATCCTTTTTATATAAAATACTTTAAATATTAAACCATATTCAAATTACAAAGAAATACAATTACATTTTATGTATAATATTTTACTATAAATTTATAAATTTTATATAATAGTAATTATTTTTAAAACATTTGGATTTAACACTCGAGATCCAAGGATATAGCTTACAAGAAAAAATGTTTAAATTAAACTATGACTCAAACATCCACTAAACCATTGCAATAATGGGCTTGATCTCTCCATAAATAAAGCAAAACTCATGCAATCAACATGTATTCATTAATAACTAATTTGTCTCAAGAAATAAGATTTCCAAATTCATTTTTTTTCAATAATATAGTCGCTTCTTTTTGCAAAAATAGTGCCAAGCCCACCTTCTTTTTTCCTTTGAAATTTGTTAAAGAAAAAGGACATTTTAACTTTGTAAAACCATTTGTAGGACATGAATCTATTCACTTCTAAGCTTGTTGTTTGCTTCCCTATCACAAACATCTACACATTGTCAAATGGTTGACTCCATTATCTATAAAATATATTCTCATAAAAAAAATTGTGGAAGTGGAGATTCATTTTTAATTAAATTTTTAAAATAACACTCTTGTCTATACTCAAATTTCAAAATTTTTATTAAATTTTTCTATATTATGTTTTAAAATTTTCTTTTAAATTTAAAATAAAAAATTAAGATAATTTTTTTTTTTCAATCTTTTAATAATTTTATTTGTAAAGTTTTAATTCTAATTTATATAGATTTCTACGAAATTATTATATATAATAATTATTTTCTATCTTTTTAATTTTATATATCTAAAACTTGTAATAAAATTTATAAAATTTATATATAATTTACCATTAACAACATTATATAAAATTTCAAATATGTTATTAATTTGAATTCAAATATTATATATAAGCAAATTGTATGTACTCTAAATAAAATATGCTTTTATATTTTTTAAATGCTATATAATATTAATATAAATGGTTTAAATTTTTTATTATTCTTTCAACTGTTTAAAAACATCTTAACAATTTATTGATCATAATGATTATGGAATTTTAATTAATTTTTGGTCATATTTAAATGAAAGACTTGTATACGGACATGGTTTTATTTTTGAAATATTATATATAAAAAAAATTATAATCATTTTTTATTTTAAATTTAAAAGAAAATCTTAAAATATAATATAGAAAAATGTAATAAAAAATTTGAAATTTGAGTATAGACGAGAGTGTTATTTTTAAAATTTAATTAAAAATTAAACTCTATCTCTATAATTTTTTTATGAGATTGTAGATTTTATGGATGATGTAGTCAACCATTTGACAATGTGTAGATGTTTGTGATAGGGAAGCATGAAGAAAACTTAGAAGCGAATAGCTTCAAGGCCTACAAATAATTTAACAAAGTTTAATTTTTGAGTCATTTGTAAGGTTGATCACTTCCACCATATGAAGCTTAGAGAGGCTATTGAGATTGAGAGGCATGCTATACGTATAAATCTCAACATGGATGATGATTAGAAATTGTGTAAGAGATGGATTCTCCCCTCTAGCTTGGGTTCTTATTGAATTAGGTCTTTGAGTTTATTTCCTGGTTTTATTTAAAGTTCCCTTCTATTTCTAATTTTATTCCTTATTTTCATAGTAAACCCTAGAAACTTCTTTAGTTATTATTAATATTCTTTAACCATCGGTAAACCTATATCTTTATTATTAATAAAATTTTCAAATAAACTCCTAGCTTCTTAATTAATTTATAACATCTTTATTAATTTATAATATTTTGATGATATTGTAAACTCTCCTTTGACTTTCTTCGTTCCATTAATTTATATGGTTAAAAATATATTTATTTCTAATAACTACTATTTTATAACTTTCTTAACCTTTATAAATAATAATTTGTAATCCTTGTTAACCTTTTAGCATATATTTATGAATTATTATAGGAAATAGATAATAAAATTTGTATCTTTTTAAAATAGTTTACCTAGTAACAACCCCTTTATTTATAAATGAATAATTTTATTTGGTAAGTTTGGTAGTACCTTTCAATTTTTCACTTGTTTTACCTTTTTTTTTACTCCATTTTCATAATTGTAATTTGGTATTATTTAAAAATTAACTTATTTAATAAATGAAAAAATTTAATAGAGATTTCCTAACATCTAATTTGCATATTATTTCATTAATAAATAATTCACTAAGGGCTATTTTTTAATTTTTATCTTGAGGCAATGGCGCATCCATACTATTTATTCGTGAAGATTAATTAGCTTTCTTTTTCACCTTGCCTAGGATGAACCACATTAGTTGGTTCCAAAAGTTCACCAAATCTTAATGATGTAACATTTATCTACATTATGGATCACAAAAGTCTTACATCTAAGATGTATATTTTGTTAGATGCGTTTTTTTATATAAAAAAGTATTAATAATTGTTAATTTAAATCTAAATGTTAGTACATGAAAATTGTTTTTATCTCTAGAATATAAAATAATCTTATAATATTGATCATTATTGATTATAATTAAAGTTTTAAAGTTTTACACCTCTCATTCATGGTTGGATGTAACATCAATTACATTTTAGATATTGTACAATCTCCATGTTAATGTGAAGGATTTACACATCTTCCTTCATCAAAAAGCATACCACATATGGATGAAATAAAACTTTTTCGCCGGGCCATATTTATCTAATTATGTTATCTACGATGGACATTGAAGAGTTTTTGTTTATAACTCCATACTGATTAATACATATCTGGTACATTGGTTGAATTTCCATTATTACCTTTTTTATGTAGTTATTATTTTATTTATCTTAATGTAACTTTACTTCACGAAACCAATAATTAATATTAATATTAATACTAAATAATTTTTTATTATAATTTTATATTAAGTTACTATATAAAAGAAATATATAAAGTAATCACAACTAAAATAGATTATATTGATATTGATATTTTAGGGGGGAAAGGGGGAATATCTTACATATCTATTGAAAATAAGTAGTAATTTTCATCATATAATTGCTTAATAACAAAAAAATACATGAAATGGATTTCCTATTGGCCTTAAATAGATAGCAAACCATTTATATAATACTTCACCTATTAAAAAAAAAATCATAGTAAACCAAAGAACAAATCATAGTAAACCAGTGCATATATTACCATTCGACATTAAAAGTACACCAATATTTAGTATAAGAACTAAATTTTAGAACTATGTCTCCTCTAAGAATAGTTCATTACATTTATGGTTTTTCAACTTCTGTGGTTGTCGTTAATTGTAGAATCCAGATTATCCATAGTATCATAAAAAATGGTCAGCGTTTCATTACATTTCATTGGAAAAATACTTCATTTCATTTCAAAAAATAGTTCATTACATTTCATTGGATATTTTGTTTCAAAAAGCAAGACACAAATATTTTGTAAAATGGCTCATAAGCCTCTAAAGTTAATCTCTTCTAAGTATATTCTTGCTCCCCTATCACAAACATCAACCTTTGCTCATCTTCATTGCCCAAAACTGCATGACAATAAAAACATTAACAAAGAAAAAGGTTTAGCATTGCTAAAAAAAATATGAATATTACTAAGAAAAAAATAATTCCCACATATTATGAGTATAAGATCAGTTGAACCCATATATGAATTTAAGATTAGAAAAGAAGTAACGTTTTTCCCAACTAGCATTATGTAAATGTGGTTAGAGGAATTTGACATCTGTCCATGATTATTTTATCCCTCCACTGAAATTATTAACTTTGATATTAATTTTACCTTTCATCAAACTTCACATGTTCAAATCTGGAATAAATGGGTCTGCCTACATGTTTGTGCTAATTTCTAGAATTTCTACATTATTTGATTGAGATTGTACCAGAAACCATTAAAAAAAAAGTACTAGTTGATTGCATGACATAAAGCACTAAATATTTAATTAGATATACACTCATTCTTTTTTTTTTTTGTAAGCTTGGTAGTTCCTTTAATTTTTCACTTTTTTTTTTTTTTTGTTCCTCCATTTTCATCAACATGTCCATATAGATATACACTCATTCAATTATATAGATAAACAATAATAATTTATAAATGCGTACCTGTTGAACCCTTGACAATATCATCTGAAAATAATTGTCGAACATGCCTTTGTTCATTATGAGATGTAGATCCCTCAATATTTCTATGTTCTTTTGAAGAAAGTACTTTAATTTTCTTGTCCATGTTCTTCCTCGACTTTGAGAGAATTCGCCCAACCTTTTCAAATTGTGTTTTTTCCTTCCTTGAATTTCTCATTAGGGAAATTTTGAGGTCTAAAATGGGCCTCCTAAGAAAAATGTACAACCAAAATAAAATTTATAAGAACCAATAGGATTCAAGATGATGATGTCAACCATGGGGGATGATTCACCATTTTTTAAGTAAAAATGTAAAATTATTAAAAAACAATAAAATAATAAAACTACTTTTTCAACTCATATTTTCAACTTATCTCCCAATTTTTTAAATCAAATTTCGAGCGGTAGTACTCATTGGATGCAAAATTTAATTCTTCATCCAAGGAGTACCCATGTTGCATACTTTCGATGGAACCTCATACACGAAAACTGAGAAATACATGAAAAACATGATTCCTGCTCAAAATTTGAGTAAAAATTTTGGGAGATAAGTTGAAAATACGAGTTTAAAAAGTAGTTTTTTCTTTTTTCCCTCTAAAATTTGATGATGTAATCAAATCCTTTTTTTTTTTGGTGTAAATCAGCATTTGTATTAATGGGCACGTAAAATACACAGAGTTACAGAAGGAAATGCCAGTGCAAGAACAGCCGGAAACCCGTGTTCCCCAGCAATAAACCCCAGCAAAAAACAAGAGGACATAACTAAAACATCAACCAGCACACATCGACAAGCTAAATAGGGCTTTGAAGGCCACTGATGCAAGCTCCCGAACACAGGCCTCCATCCAGGGAGGAAGCCAGAGCAACAAGCTAGCCGTAGACAAAGGCCACAGATGAGCGGACCAGAGACCCACAGCTAAAGCTAAGCACGAAACAACGAAAAAAGAGCATCTAGTAACCGAGGGGACCAGAAGGATGCATCGAACCACCACGGTAGCACGAAATTTCCAAGAGGAACATAAAGGAGTAGGAGGAAACCAAAAGACTGACAAAGAACTCTAACCCGAGATGTTAGAGTCCGCTATACGAAGTTTCTTCCCTTTCTTCTTAGTGACTTTAACCCAGTCATCAGGGGACAGTTGGATTGGAACAACTTGAAGAATGTTGTTGTTCAAAGCAGGAGGTTCTTTATCCGAGTCAGAATAATTTGTCTCAAGCGAGCGTCTCTAAAGAGTCGAGGGGATAGGGGCCCTCTTGGGGCCAGATGGGGAAAGAGGTTGCTGCTGAGCAGCAAGCTCATCCTTAGAATTTGATTCATCTTCTTCTGAGCTGGAGGACTCAATATCCTCCATGGTAGGAGGATCAAATGGTTTCCAACTTTTATATTTTGATTTACAGGTACCTTTTTTCTGATGGGCTAGAAAAAGAGCGCAAGAGTTCTGAAGATGCCCTGTTTGGTGACAATGCTAACATCTGAAAGTTGTATTCTCATTGTCTAGCGTTTGTGTCCATGAGAAATCCTCGGCTTTGAGAATGATTTGATCTGGTAACCCTTTACTGATATCTATTTCGGCACAAATTCTGCCATAGGTGTAGAGTCCCTTCAGGCTTCTTGAGGGATCTGTGGCAAGAAAGCGGCCTAGAGAATTACCAATGGCTTGGAAGACTGCACATTACCATAGGTGAGAAGGCAAGTTAGGCAGCTGAACCCAAATCGGAATTTTAGTGATGATTTTCATGGAAGGATCAAAATATGGGAACCAGGGAGTTAGGAAGAGCCCAGTCGTTCCCTAGAACCAAGGCCCACCTGTTAGGGCCATATCGTATTCTCTAATGTCAGTAAAGATTACAATAAAGAAAACCTTGGAGTAGAGGATGACTTTGCAATGCTTAGTCTAGGTGGAGTGAATCCAAGCATACAAATCTTCAGTACGGGGCCAGAGCCCATTGAACCTGCAGATGAGGGAAAGTTCAGAAAAAAGCTGGAGTTGTCCTCCCAGATCCAAGTGGGATATGTCCACAAACAGGACAACCTCCAATTTGTCAACCAGGAATGGTTTAGGAGCCTTGGGAGGGGAGGAAAAATGCTTAGAAGGTGGAGTGGCCACTCCTTCTTTGTATGAGAAACCTTTGGAAGCAGAGGATTGACCAGCAGTGCCGCTCCTCAGACGGAGGGACAGACCCACTGTTGCATTCTTTCCTATATTGTAATGAGAAAGACAGAAACAATCATCTAGTTGTTTACCTGCATGAAGGAGGTGTAGATAAGTCGAAGGGATCCCCAGCTTGAGTCCCAGGACCTTTGAGAGGTGAAGGACCAAATCTGAGGAAAGAACCCATAGGAGCAGGGTTTTTCCAGAGAGGAGAATAATCTAGATCTGGAAACCCAGAGGAAAAGGATTTGGAGAAGCCTTGACGTCAATGCAAGGAAGTTGAGTATGAGAAGGGGCTACATATCACTGCAAAGCAAACCCCCAATGTGATATGGCCGTCAACACCCTGTTACCCCTCATGGAGGAGGCAGTCAGGGACGCGAACCAGCCAAAACGGCCAAAGCCAGAGACAAATCCCATCAGAGCTCATGCCGGTAGCCAAAAAAGAAGATCAAGGCACCAATGGTTAGGGCCTAAGTGATCAGCAGGGGCTAAATCAATATGCTTGATGTGGAAAAAAGAGAACCTGAATGCGACGGCCTAGGGGACCAAGGGAAAACCCTGATGAACATCCACGAGAATGTTTGCAGCGTCTCACTCCTTACAGCCAAAACTCGGTGGGGAAGTTACACCGGAGCTCGAAATGCTTACAACGTCTGTGAGAACTCAAACCGGTTATTACAAACCCTACGAGCCATTTTTCCCTTAGTGAGAAAAGATTCTATCAAAAACTATTTTATTATTTCCACTATTATTTTATAATTTCCTTGGGAGGTCCATTTTAGACCTAAAAATTCCCCTAATTTTCATGACCATGTCGTATTGTTTTACATTGTGGACTCAAAAAACTATGTTTTCTCCTAGTCATAATTCTTGATGGAGACATCACAATGACAAAAAAATTATTTGTCTCTTCACTAAATTTGCTACGCATTTCATCAATGCCATTATCAATTTCTTCTAAATTCTCCAATTTTGTAGGCAAATGGTTTAATATACCCATCATCTTTTTGATGATTCATTCATGTACAACTTTTAATCCATTAATATCAAAGATTGAATTGTTCAATGGCGTAGTTGAAAAATCAATAGATTTTGATAAAATAGGTACATGGTGAATGCTTGATTGGTCTTCAAGCAGCGGGCTTATTGTACCTGTTTGATTTAAATCAACTAAAAATCTATGACTTTCGATAATTGGATTAGAAAAATTTGGCAACATGTTAAATTCCAAACTGTGTTGACCGGCCCACATTTGAACTTTGAAGATATGCTTACAAACATTTCCATTCAATGCCCAATCATAACTACAAAAGTTAAACTCAGACCTTGCGTATATGACATTATACCAGGTATGAAGAGTATCCTTATTTTGGCTACGAACCATAAATTCATTTATACTCTTGGGGTCATGCACACAATCTTCATCTCGTATCTGAATTGCTCTAGACTTTGAGAGGGTCTCTTGTTTCTTACACTTTGTAGGCATTATAATTCCTACTTCTTTTAAACGTTGATTGTGAATATAATATAGTTCAAATTTTTTCAACAACACAAATATTAGCCAATCCACATGTTTATGGCAGGTATTATTGCCTCATACAAGTACCTATATTTTAGATGTATGTGGTAAAACTCAATTGTGTTTTTCGTGTCTTGATTAGAATGTGGAAAATTCTTATAAGCTTTTGCTCACATATCTAGAAAAGGTAATTTCACTAAAAATTATTATCAACTAAAAGGTAATGAATAAAGACATTCAATTGTAGAGTAATAGTCATGGGTATGATGTTGCATAACACTTACATATTTTATCATTAGATAGCCAAGTGGTGTCAAAATATTTCAAAAAATGTTCCTCTTCACTAAATTATTAAAATATTCCTGCAATAAATTTTCATATTGACTCATCATCCTTGCACGAGTGCATGATATTCCCTAAAGCACGTAAAATGCAGACTTTGTTTTCTTTGCCTTTAACATTGTTTCCAACATTTTTTACCCATGCTCGATGGATGTGCCATACACATAATAAGATGGAGGAATTAGTTAGACCCCTAAATGTTACAACATTAGAATAGATTAAATTATGAATGAAATACATTTTTCATGTTTCTTTAAAAAAAAAAAATATGATACCTTAATGCTTGAATCTCAGCAGTGACATCATCTGTGACAAATGCTTTTACATTCCAATCTAGACGCTCTTTCATCCCCATTGCAAATAAATCTGCCAACCATTTTTTAATATCGTTTGTGGTATTGCGTGAAGAAATAACCCAAGCTATTGGGACACCATTATGATGTTTTTCGAATACCATTAAGGTATAAAGTTGATACTACATTCAAAACACATTATTATAAGTATTATGTTCAACAAAAAAGACTTCCTTTTGATCACTATAGGAATCAAAAGATTGATAATACGCACCCCATACATATTTGTACTAAATGTAGAGTCCATTGGCATAACATTGTTGTGTGAATGTGCCACCATCATGGAACACATCTAATGTGTTTGTATTCCTATAATAAAAGGTATGTTTTTCACAATATCCTGTTTTTGATAGAAAAAGAAACTATCTGGAAACTCATTGTACCAACACTCGACACTTGTTATATCATTGTCATCCTTCATATATTATTTTTGTCTAATATCATTGTAAATGTTAGAAATATCCATCCTTGTCATTAAAGTGTCCTGGCCCACCTTTGTGAATAACTCGTCAGATTGGTTCTCCACATCAGAGATTAATTTGTCCCAAACCATTGTGACATTAAAACCATCTTCAACCATCGTTTTCACACTAGCTCATAAATCGAAGGATATATGTGGTGCATACTTGAACATTTGAGGTCTTCCCACTAAACTCTTTCCATGACAGAAAGCACCGGATTTATCAAAATGCCTACACTCAGTGTATGCTATAATAGCATCATTTGGACACACATAAAGATGATGCATGATGAAGTGACATCTACAACCAACTTTTATGCTTTTGTGTGGACTGTGTTTTTTGTTGTTGATCCTTTTGGATTCTTTGTAATATCATCACTTCTATATATACATGTTGACTCCAAACCATATGAACACCAATAAATAAATAATAACAATTATAAGAAATTAGAAAACATGTCTACGCATTTTGAATTCATTTGAACTTGAATTGGATGTATCTAATTAATTAAACAAATAAAGACTCACATGGTATATTCGATATATGTGTTAATGTGAGCACATATAACATCCTCCATTTTTTTAGATCGAGTTGTACTAACAACAAATTGGGTGGGAGCATCTTCATATGATTGCTCTCCATTTATAAAATCTTCAAGTCGACTATAAGGAATAATAACTATTTTATCCCCTTCAATTTCATTCCATGTTAGATATTTAGCAGAAAAATCTATCATATCTTCTAGGTCTTCAGTGTCTAACTCCATAATTTCATCCCACTTTCCCATGTATAGAGTACCTATAAAAACTTGAAGTAGTAGGAGAACATTTATAGATATGCATGTTGATATATCTTTGTGCAATTACAAAAGTCCAAGACACATTTATAAAATTTAATTTCTCTATATTTTTTTGCATATCTATATGCATATAAATAAGTGCTTGCATATACAAATGGCTTCTTGCATTGAAAGGAATTGATTTTGGGGAGTTGTTTTATGAAATAAAGGAAAATAGGAGAAAAGGAAGGTGAAAGGTTAGATTGCATGAGGAGGTAATTGAAGGAAAATAGAGTAAATTGAAGAAAATGGAAGCCTCAATGATAAAAAGGATTTTGAGGATCAGTTCACAACCTTTTGTCAGCTTAGTTTTGGAGCTCTCTATTTATTCTCTCATTATACTATTGGCATTATTGGGTTATATTTTTATGACTACACTAGGGTTGGGGGAATTTTCATGATCTCCCTGTCATAATGTTGACCTCCTCTCTCTTAAGATGTGATCATAATTTTTCTACTAGGCATGATTGTTTCCTAGTCACTAATGAATTTGAAGCCACTTCACATGTTAAGGAGGTTTGATGCATTAAGTATTGTTCACATACCCAAGGTTAAATCTTTAAGCCACATAAGCTCATTCTTTCATCACATCTTTGAAAGTCACCCATTAGTAGTATTCGGTATTCATGACATCATTTGGAACGCCCCTATATGGTCCCCTTTAAAAATATTGTTAGGTATTAAATTCTTTTCCAATTGACATAACGTGATCAACATCTAATATTACTCTTGTACGTGCATGCGCAATGATAAGGATCTTTTGTGCCATCTCATAAAGGTATGAAGACTAAAGTATTTGGGCCAAAACCCACGAGAACTCTGCAAACCATGCTTGTAAGCACGATGATTGTTAATAGTCCAATTAGAGATTAGACAAAGCATGAAGGGGTTGTCGTGTTCCTAGGATGAAGGAGCACTAGGTTTTGATATTTGGGTGATGGTACTTCAAGATGCCAACATATATTAGATTTATATGAGGGTACGATTCTGGGGGCTTTTGAGGCTATGTTGACCTCATTAGGGTTTTACTTACTCACCACCACGGCCAATGGGTTTGAATTGGAGTGTATTACACAGAATTTGATTGAAGAATCGCCTTTAGAAAGAATGTGTGTTACAAAGACTCATTAAGGGGCATCACTCTGGTTTTCACTATGATTTATGGCAACATTTGTCCCCCCCATAGGAAATACAATCACTAAAGCGGACTCCTCATAGTTTTAATGATGGGTGGGCTCCTCGGTCATCTATATTCGTGCACTCTCATGAAATACCTTAGAGTGTCTTCTTGCTTGCATACATGGAATTCGCTCATAAGTGTAGCTTGAATGTTGAGCACTTGAATGATGTGTAATCGAGTTTATGTTGGAAGAGGGATTAATTGAATTATCATATATTACTAATTTATGTGCAACATAAAATCTCTTGGTAAAGTACATAGAGTTCTACTCACACATAAGTTTTCTCTTCATAATCAATCGAGTACATGGCTAGGCATTTGGATCATACGGATAATTCACTAACGGTAGACATGGCTTTATTTGTTATAACCATCCCAATTTGATGGTTGTGATTTGGATCATGCATATCTCGGGGGTTTCGGTTACATAGAATTTTGTCCCGGTCGAACAAAGTTTGTCTTCGAGAATGGGTCACCACCTCTGTGGCCTTGTCATGCTTTGGACTATTCTGTGCATAGGCTTTGCCACGATAGAAGAAGAACTCACTTCCCATCTAATTATGGAAGTGTGCCAAGAAATGAAGAGTATCAAAATCAAATCCAAATGCATGCGCCAGGGTTAGTAGGCAACATAGTGGTTGGTTGCACCACTAAGCGGATGGTGTTCATTCTTTAGAAGTGTACACATGATCCATAAAACTATCATACTTTTCACATGTAGATGCAATTGCCATCGATGAAATTATTATGGGCCCTCTTGGATTTTAGCATAGACCAATTGACGAAGCTTGCGACTTTATTGTTGCAACCTGCGCCATGAGTTTATGATCCAGATGACTACAATCGAGCTACAATTATTTGAGGTCACGGCAACGATAGTGGTAATGAACTCATGGCTACATGCCATCTTCGTACCCAAGAATGAAAACAACACATGCGGAGAGCTTCATGCGACCGTGCTACCTTAGAGAAGTGTGACTAATTTGTTTCTACACTTGTGATTAATGCATAGGTCGCTTCTCACAATAGCTTCTCATATACCGGTTGGAATAGACGTACGCCTACTAGAAATGTGAAATGATATTGAGTTTTAATGGGAGTACTATGCCCCTTGAATTTGTAAAGAAAGGAAGCTACATTCGACACTCATACTATAGTGGGCCCGACATGGATTAAAGAGACACAAGGGACTATGAAAGCCCTCTCTTTAGCGATACAATTTCATGGAAATTATTGAGGTCTAAATTTATTTTTTTTTAATTTTCATTCTTTCAATTAATTTATTAATTCTATGTCATTATTTGTTTAAAATTATGTCTAACCTATGTTTTTTACCTACGGGTGGGGTGAAGAAACGAGATGTTGAGGTACATGTAGAGAGAATAGGGGTTTCTCACAAAACTTACATGACAGAGTTTCTCCTCTAGTAATTGAAATGATCCCTTACAAGATGCGAACCTCTCCATAAACTCAAAGGAACATCACTCTTGTCCCCACTCTGAGGCACCTTCTCATTTTACGATCAAGAGCAAAAATATTCATGGTGGCGGTCGAGCCCATATACCGGATGGGGCTCTATCCCACACGGTGTGAGAACTAATTGGGACTCCTGGAGGATACCTTGTTTTGGCGCTACTTTCCTGGCCGAGTCAAAAGCTAGTTCCATAATAGGTTATATTTTTTGTTATAAACATGGTTCCATAACGGGTTCTAGCTATGGCTCTTGATGACTCTTAATTGTTAAAGGTAGTCGAGTGTAGACATAAAGGGGTGATAGCCGGAAAGGTCAAGGGGCGATACGAAAGGAGTAGGGGTAAGAAAATGTTGAACCCGTCCATAATAGGCAGCAGTGTAATTGGGACCTGAACAGGCATAGTTTGAATAGTAGGATACCCAATCCATGGTTTTCAATTGGTTGCGGCTAGGGTAGGTAATAAGGGCAGATGAGATGACCGAACAATACCACGACTCACAATGCATCGATGGATGGTGATGTTCTCGATAGTTACGGATACGAAGCAACTATAGATGGAATTTTTTGGTGTAGCATTATAAAAATCGAAAGGCATCAAATGTGAATCGGAAAGGATCGATTTCACCTAATGTGGAAAGAAAGGATTTCATTTGGGTTGGGTGAGTTTGCAAACCTCTTGATGTTGATATAACTTATGGGGATTAAGTTAGATCATAAAAAATGTTAATATTGTGAATTTCCTTTGAATTTTTGCACAACACCACGCGATGTGTTTGATCATTCATGGGATGGTTTCTACAATGGGTCGAGTCAACCTCAAAGGTGGGGTGTGACTGGGTAGTTGATGTGGAGGGATGTGGAGGTGATACATGATCTTTCGACATGTCATGGGTGTCTAGATACCTGCACGTCATTTCTAGGCCCATATTGGGCAACGAGAGTGTTGCAATGACTTGGTCCAAGACAAAACTAGGTGGGGGGGGGGGGGGGGTGTTTGGGTGATAGCATATGGTAAGAAGAAAGATCGAGCAACATTGTTGTTGGTATAAAAATAGTTTTGATCTTGAGGGTGTTTGAGGGTGTAGAAGGTGTTTGTTTGAAGTAGGTGAGGAGTTCCGGGCACAGTCATAGCGAACGAATACGGGAGAATGTGAGGAATGTAGTAGCTAGGGAGATAAAGCTGCATTTTGACCCAAACGCTTGGTAAATATATCCCATTTTCTTCCATGATGGGGATGGTTACCCTGGTGAGCGTCACGTGGAATATCGGGAGGGGAGTTAACGGGGGCTCCCTTGCGGGGTAGCAAATCGGGTACTTTGACAAGGAGAGAGATGCGACACTCCTCACATTGTGGAGGGGAAATTTAGAAAAGAATTAGATCGATGGGGAGTCATGGGGGTCCCCTATGGTGTTAAGTATATTGTGTGATTGAGGGAAGGATATGATTCTCAAAGAAAATATATCACATACATAAAACAAAGCATAAATAAAATGATTACTTTCCCTTTAACTTTAGACTATGTGATCGATCAAGAAAAAAATAATTTTCATTTGTTTTGTGTATGATAAAGATCCTATGAAGACCTATTCATCCTTATCACTCTCAAAGTAATTTGGCCTTATGTAAATTATCTTCTAATGGATACTAGGGCAATGTCTCGAAGGAACTAGCGACCCCTTCTAGTAGTCGAAGAATCGACGAGTATAGAGATGAGGCTTTGGTGCTAGCACCTCCACATGGGGATGGATGCCCTATGTTTTGGCCACTAAAGTACCTTAATCCCACGTGATCATTCAAGTATTTAGGTTCTTGGTAGTCGGTTACCGGTATCGAGCACTAGATGGGTCAAGTAGCCCCAAATAGTACGCATGCATTGAATCTAGCTTCGAACCCCCTCTGAATCGGAGTTTACGGCGACCGCATGCTGGTCTCTTTTGCGTGGGATGATTGAAAATTTTTAAAAGCTCCCTAAATTCAACTTTTATGCCTCAAAGATGTAACATGACCATGGCAGCTAATGGGATGCTACCCCAGTAGTCCTAACCTAAACTACAAATTATTTGGTGGCCCCTGTGGGGAATTTAGTTGTTTGATTATGGTAGCTTTTAAGGGTCAGCATTTTCTTTATGGTGTGAGATGTAGGCTAAAATAAAATAAGTAACAAAAGCTCCAGTGGATTCTTTTTTCTAATACAAATCTTACATAGAATCTTATTGTGTGATGTGTAATTGTGTGCAAGTGATCAAGTGAGCATGAAAAGTGTGATAAGATGTAGATATTCGGTGATACGTACTGTCTCTCCTAATTACACACTAGATTTAAATTTTTCCTTGCATGAAAAAAAAATGATGTGTGGATAATGAGCTGCACTACACTATGTGTGACTAAAAGAGAAGAAACAAGATGCAAGGAAACAAAGATTACTTTCTTTTTGTAATGACACTTGTACATTTTAAGTATAAAGAAATCAAGAAATGATTTTTTAGTAACAATATGTGTGGATGATATGCCACTTACTCCTTTATTAATTAATACATTATTTTCAAAAACTAGCAAAATAGATTGAAAAAAATGTAGTTTGACCATTTACTTGCCACTAATTCAGCTACGTGAGAATTTGCAAACAAAAATGAAAATAAAGACAATATAGTTACCTACTAATTGTGATTAGTAGATTAATTAAGTAATCTAAACTTACTAGAAAACAATTTCGGAAATTGAAGGAAATTCACTAAGAATGCAGCAATGTCTTCATCTGAAAATCTTCTTGTGCATTCGCTTTGGTTCAAATTTGGGCGTATTATGGATTGTACATATATGTGTGTGATTTTTGTGTGAACATACATAACATGACTTTCGTATATGCACACATTTTGTATATCCATGCATATATGGAAGCGTGCATGTAAATACGGAATATCCCCACATATCTTGTATATGGATAACTTCAATATGTGGATATATTTTGTATATGCACATATCTTCTATATATTATATATCTTCTATATATGTGCAACTTTCATATATCTTGAATACACATAAGTTGTGCATATATGTAATTTGTGTGCAAATTTTGTAACATGCATACATGACGGTCTCCGGATATGTGCAACTTTCGTATATAATCATCTCTTTCACTATATTGTAACTTTCGTATATGCACATCTCTTATCCATATGCACATATATGTATATGTGCATCTATTATATATGTGCAACTTCCAAATATGAAAATATACGAAATAAGTGCATGCACGAAAGATATATGCATAACTTTCATGTATGTGTAACTGTGTATATGCACATATAAAGTGTACATATACAAAAACGTGTCTAACCGTAATATGCATATATGACAACCTTCATATATGAATAACTTTCGTATATGTACATATTGTTTGTATATGTACATGCATATACGTATATGCGCATATTTTCCATATATGTGTAACTTTCATATATGTTTATCTTTTGTATATGCGCAACCTGTGTGCATATATTTGTATATATATAACTACATATATGTGCATATATTTTGTATATGCATGTCTTATGTATATGTTCATCTATTGTATATACTTGTGACTTCCATATATGAAAATATATACATAAAATATGTGCATATACAAAAGATATGTGCATATATGTCGATCTCGGGCTAACAACTTCCATATATGCACAAATTCCATATATGCGAATCTCTTATATGTGAAAATTCTATATATGCAAATATCTTCCGTATATACACATCTAATGTATATTTGTATCCATCCTTAATATTACCGCTTCTAATTCACATATACGGAAAAATATATACAAAAGTTACGCATATACGAAAGATGTGCACATATTTTGTATCACATATAATGCATTATATGTGCAACTTCCATATATATGCATATCTTTTGTATATGCACACTTTCATATATGTCAATATACATAATTTGTGCATATATAGAAGATATGCACATATACGGAAGACGCGGATATACAAAAACTACATATATACGGAGGTTGAAGTTATGCACTTTGTATATGAGTAGCTTCCCGTATATGCACATACATGAAACTTGTGTATGTACGATAGATCTGAATATATATATATTATGCATATATGGAAGATACAGTTAATTTATGGACAACTTCAGCCACTATATATATGCGACTCATATATGCACAATTTTCGTATGTGTAATTTGTACATGTAGTATATATATGTGCATATTCATTTGCACATATAATGAAAGATATATATACATATACGAAAGATGCACATATATGGAATTTTCTCCTATATAGAGGCTAAATTTTTGCACGGAAATTTCGTATATATACTCTTACGTGTAACTTCCATATATGTGCATACCATTTGTATATGTGTAACTTCCTTATATGTGCATATCTTTCGTATATGCATGTCTTTTATATATGTGCATCTAATGTATATGCACAACTTCCATTTATGCACATATACGGAAGATATGCGCATATAAAAAATATGTGCATATCTGTCGATATCCAAATATGCACAACACGTATATTTGCAACTTAGTATATGAAAGTATATTTCGTATATGTATAACTTCTGTATATGAATATCTGTGTATATGTACATCTATTATACTATACGCAATTCCAAATATGCACATATACGAAATAAATTACTATATCGAAAATATGTGCATATACGAAAGATGTGCATATATTTGTATCACATATCTTTCGTATATGTGAAACGTCTATATATGCACATATATTTTGTGTATGCACATAACTTTCATATATGTGCATTTACAGAAGTTGTGCATATATAAGACATATGCATATACGGAAGTTGCAAATAGGCTACATATACAAAAGTTCAAGGTTTAGTTGCGGATATATGAAGGTTGAAGGTTGAATTTGTTGATATACGAAGGTTACATATATATGAAGGAACCCATTAAGCCACTCGCTTAATTAATTTGCCCTCACTTCTCTCAAACTCATCATGGAGCTCCTTCGAATAGAGTCGCTCAAGGACCTCCATATCCCCTCCAATTAGAGAAATTGTATTAGTTGGAATTATTATCTCTTCTACATAAGGAAATAAAGGAGATGCCCCAAAATAAATCTCTAGTGTTGAATGGCTTCACGGCGGAATTTTTTCAAGCATGCGGAAAATTATTAGAGAGGATGTATTGACATCAATGAAATTAAAAAAATTAGTATCGTTCTATTATAAGAGTGTTTTTGTACTACCTTCATCACATTGGTCTCAAGAGGTGGATAGACAGTGATTTATGTAATGTTATATACAAGGTGATCACGAATTATTACCAAATAGACTCAATTTTTTTCTTCCAGATCATATTGCGGAACAAAACGAGGGTTTATGTATGGAAGGACGAAAGATCCTAGATGGATTAATGGTTTCCCATGAGGAAATATACTCTCTAAAGGTCATAAAGAAACCGGGGATGACGATAAAATTTATTTATTGAAGGCCTACGAAAAGTTGAAGTGAGAATTCTTATATAGTATTTTAAGATCATTTGGATCTGTAGGAGAATGGATCGATTGGATTTATATATCTCATCTACATCCTTTTCAATTATGGTTAATTTTTCCCCTCATTTCTTTTCCATTCCTCCCAAAGGATTAAGTCGAGGACCCCTTATACCCCTTTTTGTTTATCATTGTGGTGGATGGATTAGAGCATATGCTTAAAGAATTAGCGACTAAGAATAAATTGAAAGGCCTTAACGAACTATATGGGGATAGTCTACTCATCACCCATCAAGAATATAATTGATGACACCATGGACCTTATCACTCCATCGATATAAGAAGCCTAGGTATTTAATCAAATTACGGATCAATTCTCATTGGCTTTAGGTATGGTGTCAACAAATCTAAGTCTTGAGTTTTCTTTTTTAATACTCCTATAATTGTCCAAAGACATGTACCTAAATTTTGGGTATTAAAATAAGTAAACTCCCATCTAAGTATTTGGGTGCTCCTCGGGAAGGGCCATCACGTAGTCCTCCCATGTCGGGGTCGCCACGTCCATCAAAGTTAGCACGACATGGCAACTGCAGAATACTTGTTGTCTTCGCCGAAGAAATAAGCTCGGCATGGCATGGCATGAATGGATCTCCATGGCTATGGAGGAAGGAAATAAATAGGCAATTAGTTGGCTTAAATGACTTGTTGTTAATGATGCTTTAAATATTGGCTAGAAAATTATGGCAGTCTCTCGGCTGGCCTCCCTTATAGAACGAGGAGTGGGATATCCATCTCAAGATTCAAATAATGTTATGTTATTTCAAACTACTTTCTCTAGCCCTTCCAAAACTAACTTTCTGAATCCACTTCACATAGCCACACAGTGGTAGCTTTTTTTAACTCTACTAAATTTTGGATTCTATAGTTATAGAGTGCTCAACTAATTTGAGTGCCTTAAGAAAAATATTACACTATAAGCTAGATGTAGAAACAAATCTCATGCACTTGCCCTACTTCCATGGATAGATGGGAAGGGAGAAAACTATTTTAATGTAACTATGGTTGCATGTATTATATATATCTATATATACAATTTTTCTTGTCTTTCCACACTTGTATTCAAAGTGAGGAAATTGGTGCTTTTTCATTGCCCCTCAAGTTCCCCCTCTTACTTCGGTTGCTCAGATGAAGAGGTGGTGTTACCACCACCGATCACAATAGTGACTAGGAGCGCATAGGACCTGAGTGGGAACGAATGTTTAAATCTCCCTAAGGATCCTCAGCAAAAAGGGTTGAACCAACCAAACTATCCCATATATATACACACAGTGTTCCCCAACATTTACTTTCCTTGTTTATGCTATATATACGGTGTCCCAAAATTTACACTTTTCATGTTGTCATCCAATACTAAAGATGGATAAAAATGGTTTGGTGAGGGTCGAAGAGTTGTTTAAACTTTAAATCACACGCTGTGGAAAATTTGAGTCTTACAAACTCGATTTTGAGTTGCTAGGGGACAACGACGGATACCAAGTTAGGTGTTGTTCAAATCTTGGATCCTTCTCTTATACACTATGATGACTGATCTCCTAAAATGATACATACCATGCCTAAGAAAAGATAAATAATTCCCAAAACTATTCCTAAACACATATGGAGCATACATGTATGTACATTGTGTTTTCAACTCGATGTAAAATTTTTGCATGCACATCTTTAAAGACTGAAAACAAGCATACACTCGGTTTTTGAATTGATTTTTCATTAAAATCATGTAATTTAGATTTTATGAAAATTTGTGAAAGCCCATTTACCTTGGTGTAGATACATCGGAAAAATAATTCCTTTGCAAGAATGCACGCAGTAGAAATTGTAGCAATGTTGTAGATCCATGATCTAGTTGTGTAAAAAAAAAGAAATGACACTGCGATCCCAATCCACAAATGCAATTTTCATCACATTCCTTGGATACTTGTTTATACGGCAATATTACAGCCAGGGTCTGTTGTTTTTTTCATTCTTCATTGAATGTAATCTCCAAGTCTTGTTTATCAAGTAGATAAAGAGATGTCATCTTAAGGGGAAAAAAATCCTTTGAATTTATCAAGTTGCATATAGAAGTTATGATTGTAGCGTGCTTACATAGATGTAGAAGTTGTAGAAATGTTCTAGATCCATGATCTAGTTGTGTAAAAACAAATATTTTGCCATCCCAATCCACAAATGCAAATTTTTCGTGCATTTCCTTGGATACTTGTTTATATGTATCTTAATAGGTCAACGTTTTTTTCATTCTTCATTGAATACAATCTCAAGTATTGTTTAACAAGTGGATAAAGAGATGTCATCTTAAGGGGGAAAAATCCTTTGAATTTATCAAGTTGCATACGGAGGATGTAATTGTAGCTTGCTTACATAAATTTATTTTGAGACAAGCGGTGTTGTACGTCAAAAAAGTGAAAAAGTTAAATCATATTAGTCATTGTACGCTTTTAATTTGGTAGATAAGTGCTACCCACTAACCCCAAGATCATAATTTGTTCTACAGCAGAAATATCACAAGTAATGGTTTAGCTTGATAACTATTGTACCTTAATCGTTTGTTGCGTTGCGAGGTGGTACATTTTCCCTCTACTTGTCACTTTGCGGACATGCTAAAATGAGCCTTCTTCCCAGCAAGAGGCGGCCTTTCTGAGAAAGTTTCTACATACAAAGTGGAAAGGCCTTGTGAGACACCTATGAGTTATGTAATCGAGGCATTCTCTGAGTTATGTTTCCCTTCATACCTTATTGCACTCTCTCTTTCTTCATTTTATTAGCTTTAGATTGCAAGCAATGTAAAAGTAATTGTGTTTGATGTACAAGTGCCACCTACGGTATAGGGGCGGAGACAATAAGGGTGTTGGCTAAACAAAGGGCGATATTTATAATTGTTACCACGAATGCGAAGGTCGCGGAAGATGTGAAATATCGAATTAAGAAAGATACTCACAACGAAATCATAGTGATGGAGTTGGATCTGAGTCTTTGAAACAACTAACGAAACATGCCTTTTACAAAAGGATTGTAATTTTTTCTAGTATTCTGATTGGAGTTGTAGCTCGTTTTGGTGGAATGTTGAACTTGACTCAACAGACTTGGCACCTGAAAAAAACAAAAATATAAAATGAGATTGAAGACAAATATAGGGTACCTAGCATTAGTTGCTTACTTTATTCGGCGTGTTTGGGAGGCCAAATGTTCTTGCGTTTCCAACTTGAAATGCAATCTCTAGGAACCTAAAATTCACGAACGCTAAAAACATGTAGGTTCGTGACTTAATGCGGAGACTGGTAGGTTAGCGAGTAAATGGGTTAGGTTTCTCAACACTGGAGGCCCGATTCGTCGTCGACACTAGAACTAATTTCTTATATGCCAACATATATGACAACCCATATTTAACCCAATATACTAGTCATTCAACCACGATGGTTCTTCTTTGTATGTTAGCACATGTTTGAAGACATTCAATGATGGCTTGTTGTAAAACAAATTAAAATATACAAAAATGAAATCTAGTTAAGTTGATTGTTATAAGAAATGTAATTACTCACAGAGACATAGATATCAACCCTTTTTCTTCCTTGTCATCTTGTTTTAGCATGTGTTGAATGGGTTCCATTTTCTTTTGTTTTACGCAAAATAATACTTGAAAAATTAATATTTGATGCTAAATTGTTTATTTATTGTACCTAATCGCAAAAATCAATGATTACATATTACATTTGAAGCACGGTGTTGTTGAGATGGCTCCTCACATGTAACGCAATTATGTCAATTTCTTTTACCATCTCCTTGTACACCTTTTTGGACATTCCCTCTTGACATATTTACACGATGCCGACATTCTTCCTTTGAGATTTTCAATAATCTTCACGAAAATGTAACATGACAATAAACTATTTAATTTTTAATTGATATATGAAAAGTAAATATAACAAAGTATTATTTACACAAATGATTCTTTGTATTTAATATACATATAATTCTAGAAAAAAATTTAAAGGAATATTACTTTTCATTCCTTTTTTTTGTTGTTACAATTTTGCTATTAAGTAATAACACATGTCTCATTGACCAATTCTGCAGGGAAACTCATCATAGTTTAAATAAATTTAGTTCTTGAATAATTGGATTGATTTTTGTATTGTAAGTGGAAAGAATGTCTATACGTATTCCTAGATCCTCAAGTTTTGTAAAATAGTTTCCCCCTTTCGTTAACCTCAACACCACTCTAGATAAGCTAAGGAGAAATTCATTGTCATTTAAGAATTTTCTATTTCTTTTTCTTTTCTTAGAACAACATTCATTTCTTCGTTATTGATCCTAATAGAACATTAAACATATGTGAATTAACAGTTAGTTTTGACTGTATCTGTATTTTTAAGTATATTTTTAATGAAAGTTCAAAAAGAAACTCATATTGGATCGATAGTATTTTTTCATTCATGATTCATCCTTCTACAATTTTTCTATCGAAGCTTTTTACGCTCTTGGTCTTGATAAAAAATAATATTATCGAGCTTTGTCATTTTGTGGCTGCACATGATACACACTAAAAAATACATATTAGTTAAACTTACATATAGTTCAAAAATAATAGTTTTATAAATAATTTACAAAAGAACTTGCCTTTTTCTTTTCTCGATGTGCTATCAATATTTTGTTTCTTGAACTCTTGTCGGTTATTTCTTTATCAATATGAACCTGGCCATACCATTCATTAATATATTTTATAAATAAATCACATAATTTTCGGGTTAAAAATAAAATAAAATAAAAAAATCAGAAAAAAGGGCGCTTTCCCAAAATACGCATCGAACGCGGTACGATAGGTTCTTATAAATGCACGCCAATACAATAGAAACATCGTATGGCAAATTGCTCTTTGTCAACAAGGAGACCGGTGCGTTATATGTTAACTTAGAGTGCATGGATTAACACAAACATAAATTAATAAAAATATGTTTTTATCAAATAGTGTTTTTTGTCGTACGCGCCGGTGCGCTATACTACAATAGCACACCCCAATGAGCTAGTTTAAACATGGCGCACTAATTTAAAAAAAATATGTTTTTTTAAAAATCGTGCAAGAGTCGACATGGATTGGGGGATATGACTCACCAAATGGTCCACTTCGGTTAGGTCTCATACGCCTATATATATAATAACACAAACCCTATAAATCTAAAATGAAAAGCCCTAATTATGAAGTCACATAAATAAGAAGAACGGAGTGATTTTTTTTTTTTTTTTTTTTTTTTGAAAATACACAATAAAATTTAAAAATTTTACTATGCATGTATTAAATCCAACGAAGCGTAAAAAAAAACAATTATTACAACAAATTTAACAATTTTACTTTACTACGGGGTTTATAATAAGAATCACAAATGTTTCAAATTACGATTCTGAATAGTGTTGATATTCGAAAATTATTTCTTCACTCCCTGAGTGCTCTCATGTTCTCTTGCTCCATGTATGTCTCTCCATGCAAATCCTTCCACAGACTTTGCAAAATTAATGAAATAATGATTAGCTTTTACTATTTAAAGAACTTTGAAATTAGATTTAGAAATAATTTTCCACCCATTTTCAATTTACCTCTTTTTTTCACTTCAAAGAAATAAAAAGTTGTGCTTTTGTTTCCATATATTCGGTGCATTTGTTAACTAACATGACACTAGTGCGTCAATTAATAAAGCACTTATAGGTGCATATAACACTAAAACACATTGGTTCAATTAACAATACATTCGCCATAGATAACAATAAGTCCATTTTTAAGGCACTTAAATTACTTTTAGCTATGTACAACAAAATTTATTGTTGATTTTTCTCAAATACGGGGAGAAAATATCTCGCCAATTATATCTAAATGGAAAATTATTAAAATCAGCTCGTTCCTGTCTTCCTCGCGTCCATAAGTTCTCCCTATCCATTTCTAGACATAATTACTTCGGTTTTTATTTATATTTTCATTATCTAATTGAATTTATTTTTTCATCCATGTCAATCGTGAGAATCAAATTAATGTGTAGATTTCCAGTTCTATCGATTTAGAATCAAGTTGGATACAATAGCAAACAACTCCAGTATCGGAGGCTCTTGCTCGGGGCTTGACATGCGGCGCATTTAGTGAGTGAAAATGGACAAACGCTTCACCATGGTGTAACATTGCATCTTCTGGGCGCAATCTTGGAAAATGATGGTAATAATAATTGTTTGGTATATTGACATAATTATTTCAACGTCAAACCAATTAATCATGCATTTTCCAAAGTGCTTACTAATTATTATCATCGATTTTATTTCTGTGTTCAAATATTTTGAACTATTAGGATTATAGTGATGATGAGGGACCTACCTACCATCTTGGTGCACCCCATGACAATGTCAAATTGAGAGAACGTTGAATTAAGAGAGAATAAATCGGAGAGGAACGATACCAATAATGGTTTAATCAACCACCTATTCAATTCCCTCGTCAATTCACGATTAATTACTACGAAATAGTAGTTCTTCTGAAGCCCCTAGCCCGATGGGCTTCTTGTCAGGTAAGTTGGTATGGATGATTAATTAAGGAGATATGGCTGTATGGGCAATTTGTTAGATGCATTTTCGGAACGATGATCTCTAGGGGTGATGCTCATATCGGCGATACATTTTCGAAAGCATGCATTGCTTCCACCACCCCTCTTTGGACACGGTGGTCAAAGTCTAGGTTAGAGGGACAACGATATTCTTGTACAACTTGAAAGAAAAAGTTTGTCTTGTAGAATGCATAGCTTCTCGGAAATTTTTGAGGTAATTGACCATCAAGTCCCTTATAGTTTGAAAATATAACCACACAATGAACATTACAAATGGTCGATTTTATGAACGTTAATAATTATCGGCATTAATGTACATTTAATATTGTCCATGACCAACTATAGGTTATTCAAAGATAAGGTTCTTTCGAGTGATAATGTCTTGCCTAGTAGCTATGAAGAGGCAAAGAAATTATTAAAAATGTTAGGTGTTGAGCACATGTCATATCATGCATGTCCAAATGATTGTATTCTATATAGAGGATAATATGCGAAGCAAAGATATTTAAATGTGTGCATGACAAGTATGATAAATAAAAAAAGAAGGGTAAATCACGTGGTCATCCTTTTAAGATATTGAGGCACATGCCTATAATCCCAAGAATTCAAAGGATATTTTTTTGCAAAGAATTACTTGGCTATGTTGTAGGGATGGCATGCCTCACACGAAGTGAGTTGGGAGTTATGCGAATCCCAATAGATTCAATAGCCATGAAGCATATAGAGGATACATAGCCCGAAAAAGTCAAGGATGAAGTACAAAGTCTCCCAGACTCCAACATAGCCATGGATTGTGTCAACCCATATTCCATCTAGAACACCAACTATTCTATTTGGCATGTGGTAGTGATCAATAACAATATCCCCCCATGGTTTTGCGTGAATAATGAACATCTTATGTTGGCTCTCATAGCCAGCGAAAGACAAGTGAAGAATATGGATGTCTACTTACAACCAGTAGATGAATTGAAGGAATTATGGGAAGGGATAAATCTATATGATGTATCAAGACCCATCGCACCGGAGAGGAGTTTTACGTTGTATGGCATATGTGCACTTACACAGCCACATGATTATCCGGGATTAGGAGTTTTCTACGGTAAATTACATGTTTATTGATTTGTTTATATACGTAACAATATTCTTTGACATATCGGTTATTTAATTCGTTGTAATTGTTCTTATATTCATGATATCCTTCATGCCCTTTTTTCTTGTATACAATAATTTCGTAGGTATTGTAACAAAAGGGTATTATGGTGTAATCTTGTGGACCTTCTGAAATCTAGATGGTCCAACAACCTGTAATAGTGTATGGCCTCAGTGTTCTCAGGGAAGAACACCCCATTACGGAAGAGCTGACATCTTCTTTCAAAGGTAAACGAAGAGAGAACAGGAAGCTTGCAATAATGACCCTGCTTGAATGGCTTAGGGTATATGTGAGAGGTAAGGACAAGGAGTTCATAGGAATTTTTTATTCAAATGGGGAGCCTATGTTTGATGATCCGGAATTCTTTGACACATATATTTGAGAAATTTCCCCATTGGGATGAAAATGACATCTATCTTTTTATAACCTCCCATATTGGGGGAGCATATTAAGATTACCCACTTATTAGATCCCATGCATATATTTAAAAATGTTTCATCTTCTTTATGGAGGCACATATCATGTCGAAACAAAGTGACACATTATTAGGAAATATCATGCTTCCAAAAACTAAAAATAAACATTTGCAAGACTATTAGAAAGTATAGGATCGAGAGGTAGTTGGTCCCTCTAATTGGTATTTCAAAGAAGATGATGCCATGGATATTAAAAAAATATGATCTTTCTTTAGCGAAGGAGATTCCTAATGAGTGTGAGGTTCCATCTTCATATGGGTGCTATGCAATGAAAAGTACTTCATAGGATGATCATTTGTGGAGTTGATAGCAGACCATTTGAATCTTCTGAATACATGATATATTTCAAACGCATGATTTTATTATTTGGTATATTAATAAATTTTATCCCATGTAGGGATCATAAAACATAACTAATTTTGTATATTATTGCATGTGTTTATAACTTTGCAATTTCATTATCCTTTGTTCGTGTGTGGGTGTATAAAGACATGACTTCCTCAAAGACACAGGACGTGTCATATCTAAATTAAATTTGTGTTTGTATGTTGGACGACATCAAGGAATTCATGTTAGCATTCTGATGGCATCTTAAAGATAGTTGAGATTGTTTTGTATGTTTGAGAAGAAACTTCTGACAAGTTTCATGGACTTGCAGAGTTCATATTCTAATCCACCTAGTAGATCAGGGTTGGTGATTGAGGTGGTTCTTGTCATTGGGATGTTCTTCTTGAGGAGGAGGTACATGAAGAAATTGAAAGGTTTTGTTCGACAAAGGGCAAAACCCAGGGGGTCTATAGGAAAGGGGTACATTTTGTATGAGCCTCTATTATACGGTGAATACCATCAAGCAGTTAGAAAATGGTCAGGTAGGAATTGGACAATCTACGAAGAGACAAAAGAAAAGGGCTTTCTCTTTAATGAATGGAAAGGACTGATAAAGAGTCAGCAACTTTAATTTTCAATTTAAATAAACATTCATATTGAAAACACAGACTGTCTATATTTTACTCTTCTTCATTCATATTCTCTCTGTCTTAGGTTTAATTTCATTGCATAAATCAGCATAAGTGAACCATCAATAAATTCATTCTTTCTGATTCCAGTACAGCCACATTGTAGGTATTGCGTACAATACAACAACTAAAAAGAGTATAAATGGGATGACGAAAATGAGTGATGGTTGAATGGTAGAAATTAATTGTATTAAATTAATTTTAAAGAAAATACCTTGTTATATGCCCCAAAAGTTGGGTTGTTGATAGTCTTTCTAGGAAGATAAGATTTTGTAATTAAATTTACCCGTCTTGAATAGGATCACACTAAAGCGTAGGGATCGATTCACCCCACTCGGTAATAATCTAATGTTGCCATATATTTAAACTTAATAATGCACCTTTGAAATGTAACATGTTCATTTAATAGTTAGATTATTATAAGACACATGACACTATGAGTTTTTAACTTTTTAATAGGTGAACTTGTTCCCATCTATGTGGGCATATGGACACCATTTTCGCACGAAAATGCCAATGATGGACACATGACACAAGATAGTGGAGTGGAAGTCAATTTCGATCAAACTAGTCGAGCTAGCCATGTATGATCAAAACCTGAGTACGAAGGACGTTAGGTTACGTCATAAAGATACAAGAGATCATTGAAGTGGACTTCTCTTCTTTCCGTGTCTTGCTATTTTTAAGTCTGAAGTGGTGGGACACCTTTGATTGAAATAATGTAAAGGAAGATCGCGATAGTAGGCTGATATATATCAACTCTAGAAAGATGTGGGATGAAGCTAAAGGCCTTATCTTTTCCCCAAACATTACCAGTGCTTTTACCCAAATATGTTGAATTAGGGATTGGTGGTTGGTATTGAGACATGACCATAGATCAAAACATATTTTTGAGAACAATAGTGTTATCATGCCAAGCGAACGGGAAGATAATGGGGGTGATCATGAGAACAAAAAGTGATATGGTACATGTGTTATTTCATAATTTATACTATTTAAGATAGGTAGTTTTTATAAAGAAGTGGACTTAACCCTTATGTAAGACTCTTTTTTAGAAACATTATAATATGTATTTGAATTATTTGGTTGCATTGAATTAATGTTAAAATCATTTCACTTGATAATTTGTAATTATGTTGATCTCAAAAAACAATGCACTATGTAGTTTATTTCCCATGTCAATTCATAAAATAATACAACTACTTATTACTTTAAATGTGTGTGAATGATATCTTCAAAATGTATTTGTGTACGGTATGTAAGATCATAATAAAATAATGATAATTATAAACATGAATTTATTTGCATTATTTTCTAAACTTTATTATGCTACAAAAATTCATATTATTAGATTTATTATTTTACAATTATTTATATTCATACAAATTTACAATTTTACAATTATGGTAATTTACAATATTTATGGTATACATTTTTACTTAGGGTAGTTATGGTTCAAATTTGACATTGAATTTTAATTTTACAAATTTACAATTTTTAATGGCGAATGATGACAATACATACAATTTCACAATACAATTATAATTACAATTACAATTTTACAATATTTACATACAATTACAATTACAATTACAATTTTACAATTTTAATAAAATTGAATCTAATAATGACCATACAAAGTACAATTACAATTTTACAATTTTCTAGTATACAATTAAATTACGACACAATTACAATTTTACAAATATTTTACATACAATTACAATTCCCCAGTCAGGCATGAGTATTTATGTTATCATGATTTAATATTAAAAATAAACATGACAATAACCATCGTACAAACATCATATTATAAAATACACATTCAAATTCGCTAACATCATCTAATCATCATGGTCATGATCATCTATCAAAACATAATCATTGTATAACATCATCACAACACAAACATCAAATATACATCTCATGTCCAGTAACTTCTATCACCTTTTGCTCTCTGCAAGCACATTAAATGAACATATCTAACATGACTTCACAATATACACATCATGATGAACACCAACATGTAAATTAAGTACATCAACATGAACATAAAATACATGGACCATATACCGAATATTTGACATTTATAGCTACGATTATATTATAGTTGTATATTTTTGACATTATATATATATATATAATGTCAAAAATATTAATAATATAACATATATTAAAATATCTGATGATATACATCGATACTGGTACTAGTCGAGGCATGCTTGTTCGGCTAGGTGGAGCCTCATGCTTAGATGGATGACGTGTACATCTTCCGGAGGTGCCGCGTCGGATGGTGTAGTCTTCCCAGAACTTCCTACACGATGAGTCATCCACGGGTGCGGCACAGCTCGATGGATGGTGCCGGTACTCAGGGATAGAGTGCACTGCTCGGTCGATGGCCATGTTTGCTCGGGTCTATGTGTCTGTTGAGATGGTGCGGATTGATTAGAAGATGCTTGTTGATCGAAGTTAGTGTTAGTTGCTCATGATCTTCGGCACGAGGTGAAGGAGGAGGTGGAATACTAGAATGATGATCACTCCCCTCATGATCATGATCATTAGATGATACGCACTATCACTTATCTCATGGCCTTCCCCTATCACTCTAGTCGCCGGTACTACGGAAGCTCCAATGACATGACACATGACGGTCATCATATCACGGGGGCACTGTCTCTCCGAATCTATGTGAGCCTATAATCAGCCTATATCTCTTTGATCGCGGTAGGGTAGACTCCCTCATCGGTGGAGTCAACATGGTTGATCGCCCAACTCACATCGTCGGGTCATCGCCTCTGTCGCACCAGCGGTATGTCTGCACCGTGAGTATCGGGTTTGTCACCTAATCCTCCACCTCCACCATCTTCCCCCCTCGCTAACATTTACGACGGATCATTCGGGTGGGGGTGGAATCATGTCCCCAAAGAATGTCCCAATATCTACAAAATATATAGTACACAACAATAATTTGACAATTTCATTAAACAATTTAATAAACAAGTTAAGAATGTGTTAAATATAAATTGATAATTCTAATTAATTAATTAAGACAATAAAATGAAACTATATTAATTTAAATAAAACACTAATATTACATCTCTCATCCGGTGGCTCATCTTATGTGAAGAGGATGTTGGTACACCCTCACCAATCTCGCCAGAGCGTACGGACACAACACCATCACGAACGAGTGATCATCGGCGGCTAGCAACCCAGTGCATCCATATATATCATGGACATAAAGTCGGACTAGCCCTCTTGGGCATCATTTGGCCCCACATCACTGTCCGTCTGTGCTGCCATCGGCCCTCTCTGAGGTTGCCAAACAAAAATAGGCCTCATCTGCGGAAACCTCTCCAAAAAATAATAAAAATGACTCGAAGCAAAAGGAAAGATCAAAGCCTCCCACGTGCACGAACGACATCTATCTAATCTTTGTATAAAAAAGCATTGCAAAATTAGAGACCATCTCACAAGTCATGGCACCTGGAATAAAGAATCAACATAAAATAAAAGCGGGCAACTAATGCATTTCCCGGGAAGTCACGGTACTAGTGTGAAATGGTCGTCGGTATTAGTGAGAGGCACCTCACCTCTGCACCAAAAACGAAGCAATGCGTGTGACCTCACGACACCTAAAATACGAGAAACTATCGTCCCTAATGTATCTCGGGAGTATGCCAAGCCGACTCCTGTTTGCATGGCCGACGGACATCGGGAGCCCAGGGCAAATCTGCCCTCTGCGAGATAAGAACTATAATTTAGCCATATTTCCTCTCGATGGGATTGTGCCATTGGTCATGACCAACACAGAAGCCTCGCTGGTGGGCATTCCACATGGATCCATTGTCCCAATAATCCACTATGGCCCTTAGGATGTAGCCTCCTCATAGAACCGAGAAGCCTACCTCCCTTAGGAGCAATTGGGTGGTTGTCATAATAAGGGCGGCGTACAAAATTATCTCCCTCTCTTGTGCCTCCCATGGGCGAGATCATGTTATAACGGTCCTCCATATGTTCTTGTTGTTTTCTTTGTTCTCTTTGTTGACGTCAACTGAATGATTCACATATTAAATACATTTTTATTAAATAAAAAATGTATTTAAAAATATATATAATTTTTTATTAAAAAAAAACTCGATGTGCCCAAAAACGATCACGCCGTTATTAGTGCGTAATTTTTTTATCGATTTGCACCGCGCTCGGTGCACATGAAAAATGTTTGCGCGATGCCAAACAAGGGAATATTTTTGTATGGTGTGTTGACGAGAATATCCACCCTAGGGCGATAGTTTGATCGACGCACCACCCAACAACGATACATGGTTAACGGTGTGATGTACAAACGGCACAGATTGACTATGTAATGTTGTCAAGCGTGCGGTGCAGTGACCTAACTATCGCACTCGGGAGGTTAGTTTAGTCAATGCATAGCCTACGAGTATTACATAGTCGATGGTGCGGTGGTTTAAGAATTTCTGCAGATTTAATATTATTTTAAAATCTATCGATGCGCGGTTTCTCGGTACCATGCCGGGCGATGGTTTAGGTGTATCAGTTACATAATGCGGCTTGTAAATTTACAAACGGTTAATTTTATGTTAATTTCAAATTTTAATCCACTAAAAAAAGGTTTTATTTATTGAGAAACAATTATATTACCTGTACATTTGTGCGTCGAGCATGCATGGCCTACAAGGTGAAGAAACCAAAATTTTCCCATTGTTTCGAAAATTCAAACTCCACAATGGGCAATGGACGGTAGTAATGCATGCAATGGGAGAACCATCGAGGTCGGGCGCCTCATAGTATACAAGCACGATGCGTGAGAGTTCTAAGAACGAACAAGTAAAAATGAGGGTTTTATAGCCGGTAATTTTTTTAATTAGCCTTTTTACCGATTTTCTAGGGTTTTGTGAACGTACCCGGTTTCCATTAATGGCGTATCGCATGCGTTACGGTGCGCTAGATTACGGAGACGCACGGGCACATTTATACGTAGAACGCGGGTGCGGCGGTTCGTACTTAGACGCCTTTGGGTGGGTTTGTACGGAGAGCATGGTGTCTTGGTGTGCCAATTTTTAGTACACACGTGCATTTCACGTAAAACGCATCGGTGCGGTTTATGATGAGAAACGCACCACAAAAAAATATCGCAAAAACCTACACCCCGCAGCAGCCTCCTCTAGGGCCAGCTCTCAAACAAATATCTAGGCTATTTTTATAAGGGCTTCCTCAAAAACATCAACTAGAGGTATTTTCCTTGTAGTGTTGGAACTAGTGTGTCGAATTTCCACAGTCCTCCCTTGTCGGGGTCATCTCCCCGGTCCCTCATGTCGGGGCCATCTAAGTCACGTCCATCGAAGTTAGCACGACATGGCTTCTTGGGATACTTTTTGTCTTTGTTGGAGGAAATAAGCCTAGCATGGCATGGCATGTATGGATATCCATGGCTATAAGTAACTAGGCCAATGATTGGCTTAGTGATTTGTTGTTAATATTTTTCTGGTGAATAGTCTCATGGTTGGATGGATAGCCATCATAGTACTATCGGAAATACGTTAAGTAAACTAGTAAATACCCTATAGCTTACGAAATATTGATCAAGTAACATTACTAACGATGCAATCATATTTCACTTTGTTTAAGTCCAAATGATGAAATTCATGTATCCATATGGACACGAAACATGTACAAATGGTTATGAATATGATCATGTGAGAACTTTGAATCTAAGGTGGTTTTTACATAAAGTCACTAAATAATAATAAAGAATGGTTACGAAATGATTTAGTTAACGTAGCTTTTATATACGATAAAGGTTGGTATGAATTTGTTTATGTATGTACAACGAATAAAGAATGGTTACGAAATGATTTAGTTAATGTAGATTTTATATCTAATAAAAGTTGTTATGAATTTGTTTTATTTATGTACAACAAATATTTCATACATTACTTATTCTTACATAAGTGAACTTATTTATATGTGTATGTAATACATGCACACATGAATTGATTTGTGCTTATTTGGTATCTTTATTTGTTACACGGTAATTTGTCACCGTCCACCTGCCATTCCCCATCCGCATATTGGAGGGCTCATTCCATGACTGTGAGCGAGACACAACGAAAACACTTTCATGGCATTCCCACTGAACATGTACTTTCATTCCCCGAAGACAACTCCTTATGAAAATGCTACATAGCCCTTTTTGCATTGGCACGGGTGCATAGTTCGACCCTCGTGCCAAGGGAAATCCTCCAAAGAGGGCGGGCCAATTGGTGCTCTATCTCGGAGCCGCACTCGTGCTAGCCTTAATAAGGAGTGTTTTTAAAAACAAATGGCGGAAGAATTCACCCCAACCAATTCTTTGAGCGGTTCCTAATTTGAGTTTGGAGGTTGGCCTCGGATCTCCATCGAAGGAAATGGTTTTCACCTCCCATGGAAGCTCGCGGGGATAGGGCCAATCCCAGCGCATGATTGCAGAGGATCCAACTCCCCGCTTCCTTCATCTGTCGCTTTCATTTCCTTTGCAAGCTAATCTCCAAGTGCTTCCATAGCCTAAAAGAATGCGCAATAGTCCTCATAGTGTCAAATCAATATGGAGATTGACGATCGAAGAGAGAGCTTTGTCCCCATTGCGACAAGCTTTACGAGACATGTTCGGCGCGACCCACCAGAAAGATTCTTGTGAGAGCAGGGTTGTATTTTCCTTTGTTTGATTAATAAATGTGACATATTGGTTATGGTTCCACTCATCTTGTTCTTTATGATCATGAGTTGTGTCTTCTTTGGTGACACATAGTTGACATATATTGAGTTTCTGACTTGTGTTTGTGTGTTTCTTGTGTGTACGGATATTCGATCGCTACAAGCATGAGGATTGTGATGCACGGGCGAAGGAACGGGAGGCGCTACCTCTTCTACGACAACGGCGTTGGATCCAAGGTAAGCCCTTCTTCGCAAGTTGATTTATTGCAATTGGGGACTTGCACCATAGCGTGTTGTGATTGTTGCTGGGCCGGTCTCGGCTGAGTTCGCCTCTGTTCGCGAGGGGATTTACCTCTCAGCAAATTGGCGACTCTTTGAGGATCTGATCTAGTTGGTTGTTTGCTTTGTAAACTACGGACGAAACTGAAGTTAGCCGGATAGCCAGCCATCTTGTCATTAGCGAAGATAGATGATCTTTACTTGATCTGATCTCTGGTCTAGTTTATGGGCGGAACACTTGGAGTATTGTCTTGTCTTTTCGGTCCATCCTTGACTTTACTTGCTTGATCGCTCTTTTGGGCAGCTCTTCTTGTGTGTTTGGATTTTTGTTTAGCTTTTTCCATCTTGATGCCTTCTTGGATTGCTCTTTTTTCATTCTTCCTTAGTAAACTCGGGTAGGAGCGCTTTTCAATGTGATAGTTACTTGGGGCATGTTTTTAGTGTATTACTCGCGCCAATTCCATTACGGCGCTGGATTTCGACCTTACGGTCGCCAATCTGTGGGTATTAGGGTTTACTCTGTTACGACATACAGACCAAATCTGGGTGTTTGGTCTTATTTTACATTTTGCTTGAGTGCTTTGGAGCCTTGTTTATTTATTTGTGACCTTCATCCTTTGGTTGTTTGCCCATTTCTATCGATTTTACATTCTAACTCTAGGGCATCTAGGTGCTATTGTGTGTGGAGCCTCTCCCTTGGGAGTTTTTTTGGTGTTCATTTGTCATTCTTGTGATTGCTTCTTTGTATTCGTTTGGTGGTTGTCTGTCGTTTTATTGCACTTTTTGGTAGATTGATTTCTTCTTCACTTGATTTCCGCTTCGTCTAAGCTTTGAGCACAGGATTACATTGGTTCATTTGAGTCTTTGGGATTTTCTTGGTTTTGAGGGATTGTTTTTGTCGATTTGAGGTTTGATTGTGTGTTTTCATTGAGTGAAATTTGTTTGTTTTTACTCCATTGCTATCGTTTCTCAAATTTCTCTCTTCATTAGTTTTCATTTCATTTAATGCATTTTGCTCTTGACATTGAAAATACAAAAAAAAAAATCTCTTTTGCTTGTGATTAGTTAGTGTAAATTAAATCTTTTCTTTGTTGTTAAGTGATTAGTAACTTTGAAAGAGAAGCTTTTAGTTTCCATTAGGCTGTTTGCATTAGAGACATTCTGAGGTTGTTGTTTGATCATTTTGTTCTTATGTGAAAAGCTCTCAACTCTCTCATAATTAGCTTTCATTGAATGAAATGATATCTTGTATGTAGTGTGCATTTAGGAGATTTTGAGACATTGCATATTTGCTGAAATGAAAAATACAACATAATTGAAGATAAACATTAAAGTTATTCAATTTACACTAAGGCGGCATTGAAACATTAATGCGATATTTAGAGGTCTAGGTTAGAGACGTGTTAGGCGTCTTTAAACCTAGTAAGTATCTCGCCTCTTAACAGACAACACTAGTAAGGACATGCTCACCATTCTCGTGTATATAAGGGAGACCCCACTAGGTTGCCATCCTTTTATCCATAGGAAGGCAGTACGCGGCCCTATGCCGTACGGACACAGCATTCGGGAGATTGCACACGTACATTAAGTCCTTGGTTGATTTCTCTTTCATTTTGAAACCAAGGTGTATATTGCGGTTCACGGTTATTTGGTACACCCTTGCCTAGTATTCTGAAGTGATCATTTTGATCTTATACGACTCCTTAAATTTGAAAAAAGATCACCAAGCGCTTGTCCTTTCACGCGTGCTTCAAAACTGAAAGAGATAGAGTCATCTTTCATCTGGATTTCTCGACTCTTAAAACATAAACGATTGAAGTTTCTAAGTTTAAATATCATAAAATAAATCACCCATGATCACACTCCCTGTTAAGATTTTGCTTGTTGGCCATTTGATTGTGTGCCTTGGTTATTTTTAGCCCATGTGTTTGTTTGATCTTTTCTCTTGTCATTCTTTTTGTCACGGTGGTAGAACTCTCGGTTTCGTCTCTTGGTAGTCCATATACGGACGATTCATCGAGAGGTTTCTCAATCCTGCTGAACCTTAGCGGCCATCGTTTTCGAGTTTCCCGACGGGGACCGGTTACATCGAGCTCCTTTGGAGGACCGGTTGAGTTCAAATTGGCCCTTATCCAACCCTTGGTACGCAGATTTGGAGTAAGAACATTTTCCCGCCTGGCCACATCGGGTTCACCTTTTATAGGCATTGTTCCTCTAGTCCTTGCCGTACATTACGAGATCTGGCGGCGGGCTCCAATATAATTGAATCCAGCGAGGAAATCCCCCACGTACGGTGGAGATTACCGGTTATTTCCCGAAGTAACTCGAAGTGTCGAGGAAGACAATCCCGAACCATCTATTATGTCTTCGCGTGGTCCCTCACTACCGACGGGGTATAGTCCTTAGGTCGGATTATTGCCCATTTCTTTGCCTCTGTAGATGTCGGCCCCTTCTACGAAGGCCGATTGTTCCTTCATTGGGGACGTCTCCTAAGACTCCCATTACGTCATCCCCTCGAGTCGCCATGCCCTCGGGCCCGCGTACGTGACGCATACACACACACGATGTTACCACTTAGTCTGCAAGGGGTTTGTGTCGCTTCCGCAGAACATCTATATATCTACTATGTCGGGCTGTCTCTCCCGAGGAGTATCGGTGTCCACCCAACGGTCGAACCCGAGGTCGAGCTTGATCCTCTCGGGTCAGCCTCGTATTTTTCGCATTATGCACGGGATGGTACCGCCGTGTACGTTTTTCCATATCAATACGATGACTAAAGTCTTTATGTTTACCCACTCCTGAAATGCTCAACCATGCTCGGGGGTTCTATAGTATAACTGAAATTTGCATTGAGAATGTAGCAAGATGATGGAGCTTAGTGAAATGAAGTCGCCTTCACTAAGTGGGCCATGAGGCAAATTACGGTAGAAAAGTCTATTTTTTAGACTATGTCTATTTTTAGACATATGGAGCATGGTTCGGGGATTCCGGTTGATATTCTTGAAGCATTGGTCATGTTGGTAAAAATAGATGAGACTCTGTTTTAGGTCGAAAGGGTCGAAGGCTATTTTAGAGCGCACTCTCCTAAAAATAGGGAAGTCAAATATTATTTACCCTTAATAATATTTGGACTATAAACATCAGTTTATTCTCTTGGAGCACTTGATTTGAGCTACGGATGTAGCACATCGCTTCACCAAAGGAAATACGCTTTTCTTATGAGGTATTGAGCTCATACATGGTTGACTTGATTAGGACCCGAGTGGCGAAGTTTGGAGGAGTTAATGAAAGCGACTAGTGGAGTTGTGTTACGGCTACATTTTTAGTTGAACTAGTTGAGATTAGTTTAATTAGCTAATCAATTAGTTATGGATGGAGTGAATTAAATATTATTTAATTTGTTAATTAGTAACTCATTATTCAAAGCTCAAGAACACATCGATTCCTACGATGCCGCAATCAGTTGGAGTGGAGACCGATGAAAGAGATAGATGAAAGGGTAGAGTTAGCTATCGGTTGTGACTATCTTGTTGCTATTTGCAACACATAGATAGGTCGATAAGCCTATGAGGATTCTGTGATTCAGTGGTGGTTTATCTATATAAAAAAGAGGCTATCCCTTAGCATTGAAACACAATAGAGGCTATCAAGTGGCTAAGGATTGGAGCATGTGTTTTGCTAGATCTAGCTTGATAGTGTGTGCTTGATTGAGGGTGTGCATGAGATCTTGTGAAGAGTTTTTGTACTATGATTGTTACATGATTTCTCCATTATAATATACACAATAATTGCGGGGTTTTTCGGTATAAAGCTTTCCCATACATCTTTATGATGCATGTGTATGATGATTTGATGTGTTATCGCTTGATTTTATTTCCGCATGTGTGATGATCTGAGTTGGTTGAGTGGAAGAGATTATGTGTTGTGTATGAAGATCAAATAGTATGTGACCAAGATAGTCTTGGTGGATAATTATTTATTATTCGGCAAATTTCTACACGAGCTAGGTAGCCTTATAACCCATGAGGCCAACCTTTTCAAGGCCAACCCTGCGGAAGCGTACGCTATCCTTATGACCGCAAGGCAGGCTTGTCCAAGGCTATCCTGCGAGCCGGCAAGGGCCATTATACGGTCCTAGGATAGTATTACAACCCTTCGAGTCCTTTCTGTAGCCTCTGCAGGTCCACGGGTATCAAGGACTCCACGGAGTCAGCCGGGAGTACCAACGAGAACACAGTATATGGTCTGCAGAGGCAAGTCCAACCTTGACCCATTACAGCCTCGATATCCTCTTGGTCCAAACATTGCACATCGGACAGGGACCATCTTGTGGTCCATAACTGCCCGAGTCAAACCGGTTACCAACCACCACAAACCACGTCACACTAGGCAAGCCGGCCCATCGAGCACGACTGGTGTTCCTCACCGAGCCAACGGATCTTCGGTGCGGCACAGTGCTCCTCACCGGCCAGGTCAACATTGCTTCGCTCGCTTGTTCATCGGGTCAACCTGAGCACCAGCAGGGGCAGCATCCCGACGGAGTCGGCTGTTCCAGCCGGGCCATCCTGCTGATGCAGTAACCACGCGGCGGCCAATTTTATTCATGTCGCAGCCGGTGTTACACAGTGGTTGTGCCGTTCCTTACCATTCCCCATCCCGCACAATGGAGGACCTATTCTGTGACCTGTGAACATTGTCATGCCTTGAAATCATCATCAATGCATCCCTCTGAACATGAGCTTTATTTGCCCTTGAGACATCTCCTTGCAAAAGTCATAAAAAACAGCCCTTTTAGCATTGGCGCGGGCAAGCGGTTCAGTACTCGCGCCAATGGGGAAATTAATGCAAAGAGGTTGCGCCACCTGGCGCTCTGTCATAGAGCCGTAGTCGCGCCACCCAATTTGGGAGTTGTTTTTTAAATATGGATGGCGGGAGTTGAGTTCTAACAAATTCACAAACCATCACCTATCTTGAGTTGGGAGGTTGGCTGCGGGAGTTCTATGGAGGGAAGTGGTTTTGCCACCTCCCATGGAACCTTCCTTGTTGATAGGGCCAATCCCATAATAATAGGGATCCAAACTCCTCCATCCCCATCTATAAAAGCTTGCTCAGATCAATGGCAAGCTAGTCTTGAAGTGCCTAAACTCTGAATCTCCATATTCCCAAGAGCCTTTGTGTTGTAAAGCACCCTCTCTTTCCCTTAAGGTTGACTCAAGTAAGGAGACCATTGTCACGAGACTCTAGAGAGGTTTTCCCTTTCCTTGGAAAGCTTTGCGAGACGTGGACGACTGGAAACCCATCCAAAGGAGACCGCGACGTCAGAACTTGGTTGTAATCTCTCTTCGCTGGTTATTTAATAGATGATTATGATTATGGTTCCACTCCGTTTTCCATCATGTTAATGTGAGTAATGTCCTTTCTGACTGATGTTTAGTTACGTATGCTGGTTTCTATGCTTGTATCTGTTCGTTTCTTCTGTGTGCAGGTGTTCATCCGCGGAGATCGTGGAGGGATTGTGATCTGCCGAGGCTGAGGAACGGGGACGCTTCTTCTTCATATCCTAGCGTTGGAATCCAGGTAGGCTTCTATCTCCAGCCTTTTCATTCGTAATTAGGAACTTGCGTCATGACATTGTTTGTTTGTTGCTAGACCCCTGCTGGGCTAGTAGGGATTGCCTCTGTCCGCAGAGGGGATTTACCTCCTCAACAAATTGGCGACTCCGCTGGGGACCCAGCTTGTTGTTGATTGTTGTTTGATTTGTAAACTATAGACGGAGTCTAAAGTACAACCAGATAGCCTTCGAAACGCTTCTGCCTAGCATTAGCGGAGTAGATCAACTCTACTTCAGTCGATCTCCGGTTGGGTTTGCAGACTGAACGACTTGGAGTCTATGTCTTGCCTTGCCGTTTGTATCTTGTTTTTCCTTGCTTGATGAACCTTCTGGGTTGGATTTTTTGTGTGTTTTACTTCTTGGATTGCTTAGCTTGCATTGGTCTGTTTCTGGAGTGGCTTATTTTTAATTTTTTGCTGAGAAACTCGACTGGCGCGGTTTTTAACCCGACAGTCGCGCCACTTGGCGCTTGTTGCCTTTGTACAACCCGCGCCACTCGCCTTCTGGCGCCAGCTTCACTCTTACAGTCGCGCCACCCCTGTAAGTTTTTTGAGATTTCTCATTTCTGAGCTCTCTGAAGTTGACCAGTGTTTTTCTTCTTGATTTTCCGACTGCCTGAGTGTGTTGGAGTCTTGTTTGGCTGGGAATTCACCTATGTCCTTTGGTTGTTTGCTTTTATCTACCGATTTCACTTTTCAAGCCCTAGGTCATCTAGTGGCTTAGTGCATCGAGCCCCCCTTGGGAGTTTTGGTGTTTGGATTGTCCTGTCAACTATCTGATTGATCCTCCACATTCTCTAAGTAGTTGTTCATTGTTTCATTGCGATTTTTGGGTGATTGTTCATTTCTTCATTCGAAATTCATTTGGTCTTGCTTTGGGCCTAGATCACACGGTCCATTGGAAGCCTTTGAGTATTTCCTTTGCTTTGAGAGACTTCGGTCGATTTGGGAATCTGATTGCTTGTGTTGGTGAGTGAAGTGTGTTTGTTTCGCTCTCTTGGATATCATTTCTCAAGTTGCTCCATTCATTTTCAAGTTTGATTAGTGCATATTAGCCATTAAACATTGAAAATCAAAAAAACAAATCGCTTTGCTTTGTTAATTAGTGCACATTGTAATCTTTTCCATATCGCTAGTGATTAGTGTTTTGAATGAAAAGTTGTCAATTGCATTAGTTGCATTATAGAGCTCATTGTTTGGTTCCCTTTCATTTCGTTTGTGTTAAAGCTCTCAACTCTTCTCTAATTAGTTTTCATCGAACGAAATGTTGCATTGTGGCATATAGCTTTGCATTTAGGAGACACTACATATGATAGGGCCTGGAAATTGAAACTTAATTGAAGATCAACTGTAAAATTTATTCAATTAACCTAAGGCAGCATTGGAACTTAACGAAACATATTTAGAAGGTCTAGGCTAGAGACGTGTTCTGGCGTCGTTAAACCTAGCAGCTATCGTTCGCCTGTTGGCTTTAGACAGCGCTAGTACGGACTTGTGCTTCCCGTACCGTCGCGTATATAAAGGGAGACCCCCATAGGTTTTCAATCCTTTATCCACAGGAAGCCGAGTCTGCCGCCCTATACCCGTGATACACCGAACACAGCATTCGGGGAGACTACCTGCACGTACAGAAAGTCCTTGGTCGATTTCTGTTTCATTTTTTGAAACCAAGGTGTATATTGCAGTTCACGGATATTTGGTACACCCTTTGTGCCTAGTTTTTCCTGAGCAGTCATTTGGTCTTTTCTGACTCCCTAAACTTGAAAAGACCGTCAAGCGCTTGTCCTTTCACGCTTGTGTCAACTCCGAAAGAGATAGAGTCATCTTTTTATCGTTTCTCGACTCTTGAAACATGAAACGGTAGAATTTCTTACTTTCCAATGTGGTAAAATTAATCGCCCACGATTTCACACCTATTTAGACGTTGCTTGTTGACCGTTTGAGCGTGTGTCTTAACTCATTTTCAGCCCGTGTGTGTGTGTGCCCTTTTCTTTTAGTCGTTTGCCACAGTGGCGGAACCATCGGTTTCGTCTACTGGTAGTCCTTACACGGACGATTCTTCAGAAGCTTCTGAGCCTTCTGTTGAACCACAGCAGCCTGTTGTTTCCGAGTTTCCCGACGGGGGACCGGTTCTCGCCGAGCAACCCTTTGGAGGACCAGTTGAGTTCAATTGGCCCTTTTCGGACCCTCTGTCCGAATTGAGATTAGGAGCTGATTTCCTTTCTCTTACATCGGGTTCACCGTTTGTTGCTGCTGTCTTTCCTCCTAGTCCTCGCCGTCTTCTGCGTGATTTAACGGCAGGATCAACCATGAGTGATTCTGGTGAGGAAATTCCGGGGTCTGATGACTATCAGCGCATCCCTCGTAGATTGTTTGAGGGAGACGGTTCCGAGCTGGCTACCACATCGTCAGCCAGTCCTTCTTTGCCACAGGGATACAGATCTCTGGGTCAGATCATTTCAGCTGTTGCCTCTATGGGGATATCATCTCCCGCGTCGAGACCAGCTGCCACTACACCCGGGGTGTCCCCTTCGACGCCCGTCACTTCTGTTCCCGTTCGGCCCACTGTTTGTGTGGCTGCCTCTTCTGTTGTTGTCTCAACATCTGCTACCAGAGCTGGGCCAACTCCGGAGGACATTTACCTAGCTACTGCTATACCGGAGAATATCTCTCCGGAGGAGTATCGGTTGTTTTTACAACAGCCGAACGCCGGAGCTGGACAGATTCCCCAAGATCCTTACCGATCTTTCTTTTCGCACTATGCACAAGACGACACTCCCGTGTATGGTTTTCCGGGTCAACTTGACGAGCATGGGGACATTTTGCGCCTTCCTGCTCCTGAGGCTTATCTTTATGTTCAAGGTTTACCGTACAACCAGGCTTACAACCCGCAGGGACAGCCTTTCCAAGGCCAACCCGCAGGCCAACCTGGCTATCAGTACGACCCATAGGGACAGCCCATTCAAGGCTACTCTGCGGGCCAGCAAGGGCCATTGTACAATCCGCAAGGACCACATTACAGTCCTGCTGGTCAACCTGCTCAGCCTCAGCCGAGGTATCAACCGGGACCAACCTATGGTCCTGGGGGGCAAATCCAGCCTTCTTTACCGATGCAACCACAGTATCCTGTTGTATCTAACATTGCATATCAGCCGGGACCACTCTATGGTTCTGCTTCAGGTCAAACTGGTTTCCAGCAAGCACCTGGTCCTGTTCTGCCACCAGGCCAACTGGTTCATCCGGTACAGCCCGGTGTCCCGCCTCCAGGCCAGCCGACCCATCCGGCACAACCTGGGGCTCACTTACAACCAGGTCAGCCTGCGCAACCAGCACCGCCTGGTCACCCGGGCCAGCCTGTTCATTCAGGCCAACCCCCTCATTTGGGTCAACCTGTTCATTCAGGGCAGCCCTCTCATTCCGTTCACTCTGCTCAACAGCCTATTCATTCAATGCCGCAGCCAAATCAACAGCTGCGCCCTACGTACCAGGCTCCGCAGGGTTCCACTTATCAGCAGCCTACTCATCCTCAGAGTGGTTATTATCCTCATGGTCAATCTCAACCGAACTATAACCACTCTGGAGGCTCTCAGTATCCTCCTCCTCCACCCGGTTCTACCTACGCTCAGCAGCCAAATCCAAACGCTGCTTATACAGGGCAGACACCTAATCAGGGCCCGAACCCTGGTTATCAAGCCCCACACAATGGTTACCAGCAACCAAATCAGTCTGGTTATACGAACCATGCCCCCTACGGTCAAAATCCTCAGGGACAGAACCCATGGGGGCAGGGATATTCACAACCATCGTGGAACGCAGGTACCGGACCTGATCCTGGGACTGGTATGGTAGTTAACCCCCCATTGCCGTTCCTGGCTACCTTGGACCTACCAGACGTTTCGAAGTTGACCAATGACCCGATTGCTCATAATCCATATTGGCCCCCGGTTCCCACCAAGATACCAGGTGACTGTCCCAAGTTTGAGGGCAAAGCTGGAGAAGACCCCCAGGCGCATGTGATGACGTATCACCTCTGGTGTTCGTCTAACTCTTGGACCGACGATTCGATTCGTCTACGTCTTTTCCAGCGTACTTTAACAGGAGCTGCTGCTAAGTGGTACATAGAGCTATCCCGTGGTATTTTTTAGGATTTCAACTCGTTAGCTATGGCTTTCCTCACGCATTTCCAGTTACCAGTCCGGTATGAGACTGGGACGCACCTCCTGTCTTCCCTGAAGCAGGACTCGGCCACTCACATCTCGGATCACATCCATGAGTGGCGGCGTCGTTGTCGACTGATCAAGTTTCACATACCCGATCAGATTTTGACTCACTGGTTCACCACCTCCTTTGTGAATAAAATCGCTCAGGATATCGCGATGGGAGCGTGTGTGACGGAGGAACAAGCTATCGCGCGTGCCCAGTACTTGGATCTTGTTTATTCACAATCTGGCACGCTTTATGACATCCTGCCTGATGCACCACGGCCCGGAGCCAAAAATGCCTCGCCCACCCCTTCGGTGGATGGTGTCATTGGTTCCGTTTCTCAAAATTTGAAGAAGTCTTCGAATGGGAAGCAGAAGGCTAATTCTTCCAACAATACCTCTGCTAATCCCGCCTCATCCGATTCTGGTAAAACCGCGGAGGTAAATGCCGTTCAGGCCAATCCTGCGGACAAATCCTCCAAGGGGAAGAAGAAGGACAAAGGCAAATCAAAATCTGATGCCCCAAAACCGGAATCTAAATCTCGAACTGAGGATGGCTCCCAACGTAAGCTGAAATTCCCTTGCCTCATCTGTGAAGGTGACCATTACACTAAGGATTGTCCACGACGATCCGAAATTAGTCAACTTCTTAAAGGCTCAAAAGGAACTCCGGCTGTTTTAAAAGAGCCATTTCCATCTCAGCAGACCCAGATGGTCGAACAGGGCTCATCATCTGCACCGTTTGGGTCTCAGGTTTTCATGATGAAGACTAATGCACCTATCACTATCGCTACGAGATCAAAGGATTACAACAGTCAGCAGCAGGCACCCGGGAAGGCAGTTGCGGAAGGGCCGCCTCCCCCACCTGTTTCTGGTCCGTTGGAAATCGAGAAGCCGACTCTCGAACCCGTTGTGAAGCCACCTCCCAAGGGTGTTCTTCGGAGATCCTCTTATAATACAAATGCTCGTGCCGCTCAACATTACAGTATCGTTGAGGATCTGGCACAGGCGCCATGTGCCATGTCTGCACTTGAGGTTCTTCAAAGTTGTCCTTCACAACGGAAGGCTTTACTGTCTGCCATCGGTGGTATCGATCCCGCCGACTCGAGCCTTCTCACCTTTTATCTAGAGAATTTTACTCCCCGGCTTCCACATCAAATTGCTTTGGTCATTCAAGTCGGGATTAACGGTCTGAACGTTCATAGAGCCATCGTAGATGAAGGTGCATCTACTTGCGTTATGTCCTCCGCCTGCTGGAAGGCCATTGGCTCTCCAGCCTTGTCGTCATCTCCCAATGCCCTTGAGGCATTTGACGGTCGGGAGTCTAAACCCCTGGGAGTTCTTGAGAGTCTTGCGATCACATTACAGGGAAAAACTGTCAACGTAGAAGTGGAAGTGGTTGACGCTAAACTCAACTACAATATACTTCTTGGCCGCAGTTGGACCCATGCCATGCTTTGCGTGCCGTCTACTGTCTTTCGATTCATTAAGTTCCCCCATGAGGGAAAGATTGTTACGGTAGATCAGTTGTCATTTTTCACCTCTAGCTCTGAGAACAACGTGCTATACGTGGATCAAATTCCGAATCCCCCAGACAGCATAGGACCCGGTCTGTTCAAAGACCCTGTTCTCATGGGTATATTCCCCACACCACCACCGAATACCGCTCAAGTCAACATGTTGTCCAGGACTGATGACCCCTGGCTTATTCCTACACCTGAGCAGGTATATGAGTTTGGAGAATCCAAGCCTTTAACGCCAGTAGAGATCAGCTACTGTGAGATTGTTGCCGCATCGGACCCTCCACCTCCTCAGCATGCTCCGATGAGCATGGCTCTTGACGTCTACTCACAATCCCCCTGGCTTGGTCAGGCTGATTCACCTGATCCTCTTAGAGAGAATTTTCCTTCAGATGAGGCTATCATTGAAACTATGTCTCTTGAGGAGCTACCCTGGGGCGATGGGCATCATCGCTCCTCGTTTATGCCTAGCTTGGGGGCAATGACTGACTGTCTAGAGCGTTATGCTACTCAGGTTCCTTCCTCTCCTCTTCAAACACCGATCTTGACGCACGAGGTCTTTTCAGAGGGTAATCTGAGTAACATTACTCAAACTGTTCCAATCAACATCTCTGTTAAACCGGGGATTGTTGAGAACATTCATGTGGGTGTGACTTGTTCTTCCGAGGAGATCCAAGTCTATACGGAGCTTTTCAAAGAATTCCGAGATGTTTTCGCATGGTCTTACGAGGAAATGCCAGGAATTGATCCAAGTATTGTTGTGCACGAGATTCCAACCTACCCAGGTGCGAAACCCGTGTGCCAACGCTTACGTCCCATGCATCCTCGGAAAGCCGCCGCCATCAAGGCAGAAGTTGAAAAACTTCTGAACGCGGGTTTTATTTATCCTATCCCCCTTACAAAATGGGTGTCCAATATCGTCCCTGTTGATAAAAAGCAGGGTACAATTCGAGTCTGTGTGGATTATCGCGATATCAATCGCGCCTGTCCTAAGGATAATTATCCCACTCCGTTTATCGACCAGATTATCGACGAATGTGCCGGGAGTGAGATCTATTCCTTAATGGACGGTTTCTCAGGCTACAACCAAATCAATATTGCACCCGAGGATCAACATAAGACCACATTCATCTGTCCGTGGGGCACTTTCGCGTACAAAAAACTCCCGTTCGGCTTAAAAAACGCTGGTGCCACGTTTCAGCGGGCGATGTCCTACGCTTTTCATGATATTCGCCATATTGTCCAGCCTTATCTGGACGACTTGCCAGCCCATTCGGGTAAGCGAGAGGACCATCCTGAGCATCTCCGCCAGATATTCCTTTGTTGCAGACGCTACAATATCAGGCTCAACCCTCATAAGTGCGTCTTCTGCGTTGATTCTGGCCGTCTTTTAGGCTTTATAGTCTCGAAAGATGGAATTCGCCTTGACCCTCTAAAGGTTGAGGCCATCATAAATCTCCCATCACCCTCCTCCCTGTATCAGTTACAGAGTCTACAAGGGAAAGCGAATTTTCTTAGGCGCTTTATCCCAAATTATGCCGAGGTGGCCAAAGGATTCACTCGTTTGTTAAAGCAAAATGTCCCCTTTCACTGGGACGAAATTGCTCAAGAATCCTTTGAGAAGCTGAAGACATTGCTAGTCAATGCTCCGTTGCTTCGTCCTCCGGACTACCACCGCGACTTTACTTTGTATCTAACGGCCGCATTAAGCACCATCGCCATGGTCTTGGTGCAGGATGACGAGAACGGTGACGAACATGTTGTTTATTACCTCTCTCGGAACCTTCTCGACCCGGAAACGCGTTATGCACATGTCGAGAAGTTGGCCTTAGCAGCAGTACATGCCGTACAACGCTTTCGCCATTACATCCTTTTGCGTACGATAACAGTGGTTTCAGACTGCAACCCTATGACGTATATTCTTTCTAGACAATTACTAGGGGGCAAGTACTCCAAATGGATCGTCATCCTGCAGGAGTTTGACTTGGAGTTCACCACTGCCAAGTCAACTAAATCACTGGTCTTCGCGGATTTGATATGTTCTCTCCCTACAGACTCTGTTCCTTCACACTCAGAAGATCATATACCAGACGAAACGTTGTTTCTTATTGATACTCGCGATCCTTGGTACGGTGACATCATAGTGTATCTTCAGACCGCGACATTTCGGTCTGAGTTGGATAAAGCTGCCCGCCGTCGGATTCGGCACCAGTCCCAACCCTACCGTATCGTAGGAGATACCTTATATCGTATTGGAGTAGATTCGGTGCTCCGACGATGCCTTATCTTGGAAGAGGCTGAGAAAGTCTTGAATGACTGCCACAGTGGCGCCTGTGGCGGACACATGTCCGGATATGCTACTGCCCAGAAGATTCTGAGGGCAGGATATTTCTGGCCTTCCATATTCAAGGATTGTATCACTGCAGTCCGTAAATGTCATCCGTGCCAGATTTTTCAGCGCAAGACACGCGCGCCGCCATTGCCTTTGCATCCCGTTATTACCGTTGGCCCTTTTGCGAAATGGGGCGTGGATTTTATGACGTGTAACCCTCACTCGGCCAGGGGGCATGCGTATATCATTGTCGCCATCGACTACTTCACTAAGTGGGCCGAGGCGATGCCTACACTAGCTGCTGACGGAAGAACGACTGCTTCATTTATATTCAACCACGTTATTGCACGTTTCGGGGTTCCTCAAGCCATCGTCACTGATCATGGTACTCATTTCCGTGATTACATGATGACGGAGCTGACTTCAGCGTTGGGCTTGCGCCACGACAGCTCAACACCATACTACCCTCAAGCGAATGGTCAGGTTGAAGCGGTGAACAAGGTTTTGGTCACCATGCTTCAGCGAACGGTTGGGATTCATAAATCTAGTTGGCATCTCCAACTGTTCTCAGCTCTCTGGGCATACCGAACATCTGCTAAGAGTGCAACCGGGTTCACACCATTCCAATTGGTGTACGGTCTGGAAGCTACTCTGCCGGTTGAATGTGAAATTCCTTCGCTTAAATTAGACGTAGAGCTCTTACCGGATACCTCCCCTGAGGAAGAACGTCTTCTGTATCTTGAACGATTGGATGAAACCCGTCGATTAGCTTCTTTGATCATCGAAGCACAAAAGAAGACGGTCAAAACTCATTTTGATCAAACTGTTTCTCCCCGTTCTTTCATTGAAGGAGACCTCGTTCTCTTGTACGATCAGGCACATGACAAGCTTGGAGCCGGTAAACTCCAGCCTATGTGGCACGGTCCCTATATAGTAAAACGCGTTTTGAAAAATGGGGCCTACGAGCTTATAGATTATGAAGGAGTTCCGCTGGCGCAGCCCAAAAATGGGCTGTACCTTAAGAAGTACTACGCCTGAAGTGATTTCTTGGTGTGGTGTGTGTACATAGGTGTGTGATTGTCATTTGTGTGCATAGTGTGGTGTGCTTTGTAAACATCTTTCTGCTGATCGGGTCTTCCTGGTTGTGCAGATGTCTATTCATCCATTTGTTGGTTTCGCGAATGGTGCCTCCCGCAGTACCAGGAATCTGTCTTCCGCAGCCTGGGTAATCTACGATCCTGCTGGCGAGTTGATTGACCTGCAAGGTGTGTGTTTAGGACGTACCACGAACAATATCACGGAATATAGCGCCGTGTTGGAATTATTAACCGAGGCAGTAAGCCTTGGTATCCGTGAATTGCTCGTGTACCTAGATTCACAACTTGTAGTGTTACAGCTGAACGGACACTATTCGGTAAGGAACCCGTCCATCTTACGTCTGTATTTGCGTATTCGATTACTGGAAAGGAATTTTGACTACATTACATATCATCATATACCCAGACATTTGAATACATTAACAGATGCAGTAGCAAATTTGGTATTAGACAGACATTTGCGCAATTTATAATCATCATCACATGTAAAGAAAAACTCATCCAGAAATAGATATGTATATATATAGATATCGAAATGTTTACATAGAGTGTGTCACATAAAACTCAAAAAATATACATAATTGTCTTAATACATCCTGAGACACTGTGTCTCTCAAAAAATAGGTGTGGCTAAATCCTAGAGACTAATCCTCATGGTGCTCATGATAGCACGTCACTGCACGCACTAGGCGCCTCAGGATTCGGTGGATCTGGTTCGGAACTCCCACCGTATGGCGCTGGTATGCCATCGGTACATCTGATAGTCGGGCATAGTCTGGGATCCCATGGGCAATCCCATCGAGGTTCTGGATCAGGTCCTCTCCTCCGGTGCCTTCCCCCTGGATCTCAGGGGCGAGTTGTGTCCTCCGGGAGATGGGAGACATCCCGGCTGGTCTCTCAGGTCCTACATCTGCATGCATATATAATTGTGTCAAGGCGAATGTGTATTAACAAAAAAAAAAATATAAACATAAAATCAAAAATATGAGGTCTTACCCAGCTCCTCGTCCCAGTCGTCTCCTTCTGGTAGTGGGAGATCTGGGTCCCCGGTAAAGTTAGTTCCCGAATAGGGCCAATCTTCCATGATGATCAGTTGGCGCCGTAGCCACCTAAAGAACTCTGGCCTCCAGGACATCTGTTGGCCACCTCCAGATCTGGGCATCAGTGCTGCCCAGCGAGCCATTCGCGGCTCTCGTGGTATCGGACTCGACACTGTGGCCCCTTGGCCCTGGAAGATTGGTATGCGTTCCAGAATGAACGATACCAAGATGGAACCATACCTGAACTGCTTCAGTTTCCCCTGTTTGCACTTTGTGAGCTGCCTTTTCATGTTGATGGTTACTGCTTCTGCCCAGTTGAACAGTAGGGGACCCATGCATTCTGAGGCTAACAGGAGTTGAGTCTTCGTGGCCTTGTGCGGAGCCTGCGACCCAGCAGCCCGCGTAATGGTGTGGAGAACTACTCTCAGTGCTAGATCAGGGATGGTGGAGATGTATACCTTCTTGCTTCCTGATCCTGTTTGTGCCCCTCGGCACACCCGCGCCATTACCCGTTCCATCTTTTCCCCGGATGGTCTGCTCCCAGTCAGTACAGGGATTGGACCTCTGCGGGACAATCCAGTAATGAAATAAATGTCAGTGACCTCCAGTTCTAACACCTGGTCTCGTAGCCTGAACACTTGTTCATTTTCATCCCAGATGCTGATTAGATATTGGAGGAGCTCGGGCTGAGCTCGTAAACATGGCGTGAGGAAGAACTTTTTCAATCCACAGTCTCTTAGAGTGTTCATGCAAGCTTGGCTTTGCATGGCCTCTTCATCCTCATCTCCGTGCTCTCGTTCCTTCCATTCGATTGCCATTTTGAGTGGTTATCTGCATTCATATGGTCAAAAACCCCTGATTAGATCTTTGGTGAGCTTCAAATTTCAAGAAATTTGGTGTAAATACCGGAATTTTAGGCGAAAATTAGGTTCGGCCGCTGGCGCAGCTGTTTCGCTAACAATCGCGCCATGTGGCGCGAGCCCTTTAGTAAAAAGAGCTCAGTGGCGCGGGTCCGTGCCCGATACCCGCGCCACTGGACCCGGCCCTAAAATTTTAAAAGTGGCCACACAAAGTTGATTTCTAAAGGAAAACCATTAAAAAATGTATGGAAATGAAGAGCTAAGGAGTGCCTATTACCTGTGACAGACGAGAAGCTGAATGGTTGCCTGGATTGGTCGCAATCACCGTCAGAAGATTCTGTTCCAAAAGGACCACTGTTGCTTTCCACAAGGTAAATAGTAAAAAGTAATTTCATTTTTTACCAATTAGACATATTTATAACTTTTTTCGACGTTAAATGAGCTTTAAAAGTTATTTTTTGTCAAATATTTGCATATGTTATGTCAAAAATGGATTTTACGCTTGCTTGGTATGTGCAGTAGCAAGTTTTTGCGACTTAAGAAGATGGACACGAGTTGTATTTTATACTTTTTCGGACTCGGTAAATACACGAAAAAGTCACTCTGGAGTCATCTTTCAGCTCTTTTCTGACTCTCTAAATATGAAAAGATCGCCGAGGCCCTTGTCGTTTCGATCTCGTTAAAATGGACACGAATCGACATTCACCCAGTATAAGTTTAACCCTTTTTCGGGCTGGGCTGGATCGATTACGAAAAGGAATACCCTAGCCTATCGCGACTAGGAGGTTTTCCCGGATATTGTTTTCTACCTTTTCGGATCTGGGAAACTATTTACGAAAAGGGACCTGTGGAGTTTTCTTTTCCGCTGTCTTTTCAAACTCTCTAAACATGAAAAGACACCGAGTTCTTCCTTTGTCAGACTCGTTAAACCCTGATGACATTGGATTTCGTCGAAATGACGTTCTCCGAGTTTCTCCTTCCTAGGACTCGTTAAATGCACTAGGATGGATTCGCCCGAAGGGCGGACTTATATCACAAGCATATGCTATCCCCTTCAATCTTGTTATCAAAAATAATTGGGGTACTCGCCAGAAATGGTGGGGGAAAAGTGGAACCATCGTCGTTGTCGTCGGCAGTATGTCGCTCTTGAACATGGCACTTGTCTGCATTCGTGTCGGGTTGGGGACATCTCATCTCGTTGCTTCACTTTGCCTCCATGGGTTTGGGTAATCTCTTTTGACCTCTCATCTGTTCACTGCCTCGTCACCATGACCTCTGATCTGTTGATGTCAAATACTGCCAAGTCCACTGTCGTGTCGTTCATATGTTCAAGAGAAGTTGGCCTCTGCAAATATCAACCTTCCTCTGTTTCTCATACGATCCCGATTCACAACAAAACATCATGTTCCTCTGTCTCGTGTCGATGATGTGGGAATCATTATGGCCCACCTTCGATCAAGGTCACTTCCTGTCGACATCAACTCATTATCTAGGAAGTTGGTCTAGAGACTCCTTCTGGTACCTTGGAGCCTGCATGCCTCAATGGCAGGTTTGTCGCATTCGACGAGAGGTTTACATCATTGGCCTCCGATCGAGTGATTTTGCGGGTGTTCGACGTCAGTTCATTTATTCGCACGCCGTAGATTGTACCTGTAGTACCTTGGGGACCATTGTCATTATTGGTGGTTTCTCTCGCGTCGGTTAACAACTTTCATCATTGGCTGGTAATCCGACGATGTTCTTGCATGTTCGACTTCAGCTCACATATTCGCATGCACGAACTTGTACTTTGTTGGGTCGAGATGGAGCGCAAGACCCTGGATTGTGTCTGTTGTAATCCAGGCTGCGATTGTGGATTATTATCATTATGTACATGACTCACTGATTGGATGGCTGCGACCATACCTGAGTCTATTTATTTGATCTTAGTCGGATGGCTGCGCCCATACCCCGGATCCGGATTATAGCATACTCTGTTTCGGATGGCTGCGTCCATACCACTTATACATCATGTACTTGAGATATCAGTTGTATCTTTCTGCGCAGGTTTTCCGACGGCGGGCTTTCAGTTGAACATGTTCTCGTAAAGAATTTCACCCCTCTCCCTCTCGGGCCTCATACTTTAGGGGGCATCTGTTACACAGTAATTTGTCACCGTCCTTACCATTCCCCATCCCGCACAATGGAGGACCTATTCTGTGACCTGTGAACATTGTCATGCCTTGAAAACATCATCAATGCATCCCTCTGAACATGAGCTTTATTTGCCCTTGAGACATCTCCTTGCAAAAGTCATGAAAAACATCCCTTTTGGCATTGGCGCGGGCAGGCAGTTCAGTACTCGCGCCAATGGGGAAATTACTGCAAAGAGGTCGCGCCAACTGGCGCTCTGTCATAGAGCCGTAGTCGCGCCACCCAATTTGGGAATTGTTTTTTAAATAAGGATGGCGGAAGTTGAGTTCCAACAAACTCACAAACCATTGCCTATCTTGAGTTGGGAGGTTTGGCTGCGGGAGTTCTATGGAAGGGAAGTGGTTTTCCCACCTCCCATGGAACCTTCCTTGTTGATAGGGCCAATCCCATAATAATAGGGATGCCAACTCCCTCCTTCCCCATCTATAAAAGCCTGCTCAAATCCATGGCAAGCTAGTCTTGAAGTGCCTAAGCTCTGAATCTCCATATTCCCAAGAGCCTTTGTGTTGTAAAGCACCCTCTCTTTCCCTTAAGGCTGACTCAAGTAAGGAGACCATTGTCACGAGACTCCGGAGAGGTTTTCCCTTTCCTTGGCAAGCTTTGCGAGACGTGGACGACTGGAAACCCGTCCGGAGACCGCGACGTCAGAACTTGGTTGTAATCTTTCTTCGCTGGTTATTTAATAGATGATTATGATTATGGTTCCACTCCGCTTTCCATCATGTTAATGCGAGTAATGTCCTTTCTGACTGATGTTTAGTTATGTATGCTGGTTTCTATGCTTGTATCTGTTCGTTTCTTCCATGTGCAGGTGTTCATCCGCGGAGATCGTGGAAGGATTGTGATCTGCCAAGGCTGAGGAACGGGGACGCTTCTTCTTCAGATCCTAGCGTTGGAATCCAGGTAGGCTTCTATCTCCAGCCTTTTCATTCGTAATTAGGAACTTGCGTCATGACATTGTTTGTTTGTTGCTAGACCCCTGCTGGGCTAGTAGGGATCGCCTCTGTCCGCAGAGGGGATTTACCTCCTCAACAGCTCCGATGCACAGTATCACACAAACGCACCTAGATTTATAATAAGTATCCGTATTCGTGTTGTGCCCATAGGTCGTAAAATGGCACGCATATAGACACATAAATGCACCAGTGTGCCATACCACACAAACACCTCGATATTTTTAATTGGTTTTGGTATTTGTGCAGTGCCCATAGGTTGTAGAAACACACCGATGCTCTTAAGAATACAAATGCACCGGTGTACAGTAACTGACACACAACGGTTTTCATTTTGTATTTTTTAGAAACATCGACCTATGATAGTGCAATTATTGTGATTGTTTTAAATTCATTATTCATTAAAAGTCGACACATCTTATAAAAATATTCATATTAATTAAATTTGTATTAATGCATTTGAATGTGATGTTTGGATTAATTTGTTATATCATATCATAACTATTGTAGTTTTTTAAAATTCATTATTCATCAAAAGTCAACACATATATATCTTAAAACAATATTCATATGAATTAAATTTTTATTAGTGCATTTGAGAACGACAATGGAGAATGCAATAGCCACAATGGAGAACATAATAGAATAAATTAAAACATATTATATATATATATATATATATATATATATATATATATATATATATATAAAATTATCATACAAAATGAGACAATTATTGGTATCCCTTTGTCTTTCAATTGGGACACTATGTCCATTACATTAAAGAAAATGTCTGATTTCACAAACATAATTCAAAAAATACAATGCCCTGCTTTGATATCCAAACATAGTGATCATCATTCTTCGCTTGAACTATTGTCACTGCTAGAGCTACTTCCATGACTTGGTTTATTTTCATGAATGTTTTGTTCACGACGTTGATTATTTTCTTCCTCTCCACCTTCCATCTATAAACATAAAAATAAACTGTAATGAGTGTATATACATTGGTGAGAATAACGAAAATTGCAATATTAAATAATATACATCAACGTAAATCGAAAAGAAATGACGTACCATTGCAAAAATTGACTCAAACTATACACATTCTTTCAAAACAATGCAACATGCCATTTTTCAAGATTTCATCTGTTGGCGCAGTTCCATACTTTGTTTCCTACAAGTTTTATACCCCATAAAAAACCATATATTTAATATAAAAGATTTTTTTGTTCTATTAATTATAGACGGAGCTAAGTAAAACAAGATAGATATATGCTTACAAATTCCATAATTAAGTTCTAATATGCCAACATATACTCACAACCCATATTTAACCCAATTTCAATTAATTCCTCTAATGGTTCTTCTTTGTATGTTAGCACTTGTTTGGAGACATTCAATGATGATTTTTGTGAAAAAAACTTAAAAAATACAAAAATAAAATCTAGTTAAGTTCTTATAAGGAAGTAACAATTACTCACAAACTCAGATATCAACCCTTTTCTTCCTTGTTGTCCTGTTTTATGTGCTGAATGGATTCCATTTTCTTTTCTTTTCGGCAAGAAAATACTTGAAAATTAATATTTAATGCTAAATTGTTTATTTATTGTACCTAATGATTGAAAAATTCAATGATTACATATCACATTTGAAGCACGTTGTTGTTGAGATGGCTCCTCCTGTGATGCAATTTTTTCCATTTTTTTGACCATCTCCTTGTACACCTTTTTGGACATTCCTACTGGCATATTTATGATATCAGCTCATTCATCTTTTGAGATTTTCATAATCTTCTTGAAAATGTAACATGACAATAAAATATTTAATTTTTATATTGATATATGAAAAGTAAATATAACAAAAGTGATATTTATAAATAATTCTAGACAAAAATTTAAAGGAATATTACTTTTTCATTCCTTCTTTTTTGTTGTTGTACGTTTTTGCTATTAAAAGTCTGACATGTCTCATTGACCAATTCTCTAGAAAATCTTCCTGTATTTTAGATAAAAATTTTTTCTTGGAATCATTGGATTGGTTTTTGTATTTTAAGTGGAAAGAACGTATATACATTCATTCCACTAGATCGCTCAAACTTTGGTAAAAGATTTTCCCCCTTTCGTTAACCTCCAGCACCACTCTAGATGAGCTAAGGAGCAATTCATTTTCATTTGCATGTTGAATTTTTTTTCTTTTCTTCGAACAACATTCCTTTTCTGAGTTGTTGGTCGCTGTAGAACATTAAACATATGTGAATTAATAGAATGTTTGGCACATGTTATCTAATAATTTTAATTATATTATTATTGAAAATTAAAAAAAAAAAACTCATATTGGATCGATAGTATTTTTTCATTCACCTGATTCATCCTTTTGCAATTTTTCCATCAAGATTTCATGCTCTTCTGGTCCTAGATTAGAAATAATCTTATCGAGCTTCGTCGTTTTGTGGCTCTGCATGATACACAGTAAACAATACATATTAGTTAAACTTACATATAGTTCAAAAATAATATTTTTTGTAAATAATTTACAAAGAACTTGCCTTTTTTTCATTTCTTGATGTGTTATCAGTATTTTTGTTACTTGATCTCTTGTCAGTAATTTCTTTATTAATCTCAAACTTGTACCATATCATTCATTAATATATTTATAAATAAATTGTCAAATTTTCAAGTAAAAAAAAAATATCATGAAACCAGTGCACCATTCATGGTGCACGCACTGACATCGGTGCGTGGGCGTCTTAGAAACGCACCAAAAAAATATTATAACAGACCGTACGGTGCTCTATGTCAGCAAGGAGAATTGGAGCATTACATGTCAACCACTGCACCGATTAACCATGATAAAATAATAAAAATCGTCCAGTGTTAGTTTTTGTAGCATAAATCAGTGCCATATTTTACATATGGTGCACTGATAAATTTTTTTTGTTTTTTAATGTTTTATCATATTATTTTCATGGTGCGCTTGTAAAATAGAGAGCAGTGGTGCGATAGGTTACGTCGGGCGCACCAATGAAAAAAAAAATGTTTTTTTTTAATTCACGCAAGGGCCAACATGGATTGGTATCCGACTATGTAAATACAATATGTTTTAGGTCTTAGGTATATATTTAGAAATAAAAACCCTATAAACCTAAATTGAAAAGATCTAATTCTGAAATCACGGAAAGAGGGAGAAGAAAGGGAAGAAACAAAAGGATTGTAGGGTTCGTATTTTTTGAATGTGATTTTTTTTGTTTTTTTTTTTTTTTGCAAAATAGAACGCTCATAGTGTGCCATAATGAAATAGCGCACCGACTACATATTTTAGAAATGGTGCACTAAGAAAAAATATTCTGTTTTTAAAATTTTTTATCACATTACTTTTGCGGTGCACTAGGATAATAGAGCGCACTGGTGCGCTCAGGTACACAGGGCACACCGATAAAAAAAAAATTTTTTTTTTTTTAAATTTATGCGAGGGCCGACATGGAATGTGATCCGATTATGCAAGTCGTCCCATGGGTTGGATGTCTTAGGCTTATATTTAGCAATACAAACCCTATAAATATAAATTGAAAATCCCTAAATCTGAAATCACAGAAAGAGGGAGAAGAAAGAGCAGGAACAAAAAGAATGTAGGGTTTGTTTCTAAAATGGATTTTTTTTTTGCGAAGCAACATGTTCGTGCTATGCCCTAATGAAATAGTGCATTGGTGCCATATGTTACATATGGCGCATTGATAAAACCACATTTAGGTTTTTTTTCTTTTTTCTTTTTTTTATCACTGTACTTTCGCGGTGCACTATGTTACACAGGGCGCACCGAGGAAAAAAATCTATTTTTTTTTAATTCACGAAAGGGCCGACATGGATTGGGATAGGATTATGCAATTTGTCCCATGGGTTGGATTTATTATAGTTATACAAACCCTATAAATATAAATTGAAAATCCTTAACTCTGAAATTACATAAAGAGGGAGAAGAAAGGGCAGAAGAAAAAAGAATCTAGGGTTTTTGTTTCTAAAAATGGATTTTTTTTAATTTATGAAAACTATAGAAAAGGTAAAATAAACTACAGAAAAAGTAAAAAACAAAAATAAACTTTAATTTTGTTCTTTTACTGCATAAAAAAACTGTAGAAAAAGTAAAAAAAACAATAAACTTTGATTTTTTTCTTTTACTACATAAACAACTACGGAAAAAGTAAAAAAAAACAATAAAATTTCTCACATCGTTTGAAATTCTCTGCTACAGGGTTTTAATAACTAGAGGTTTGGAATTTTGATTGTCAGAATACTTTTGTTCGAACGTATTTCCCTACTCCACAGTGCTCTTGTGTTCTGTTTGCTCTAGGTATGTATCCTGCAAATCTCTAGCTGGAATTTTTTGAAAAATAGGGAAATAATGAAAAGTGTTTAGCATTTAAAGAAATGTTTTATGAAATTAGATTTTCGAAAATATTTTGCTGCCAATTTTTCAATTTACCTCTTTTTTCACTTAAAGAAAATAGAGTTTCTCTTTTTTTATTTGGGGTTAATCGTCATCGATGCGTCCCTTAATCGAACCGCACCGGTGCCTCTGGGTATAAAACGACATCGGTGCACATTATAAAAAACACACCGGTGTGGTGATCTGTACATTAGGCACCCAAAGTACATTTAGGTGTGTGCACCATAATTTATTGTTGTTTTTCTCAAATGCAGGTAGAAAATATCATAATTATATGGAATGGCCAATTCTTCAAAATCCAGCTTGTTCCATAATATTTCTCAAAGTTTGTCATGGAGTTCTCCCTTTCCATCTCGAGACGTAATATTTACTTTAGATTTTACTTATATTTTCACTATCTAATTGAATTTGTGTTTCTTATCCATGCAGTCAATCATGCACATCTTAATTAAATTTATAATGTATAAAAATTTACAGGTTCATGAAGATTCATCATCGAGTTCAGATGCAAAAAATATTCAAACTGCTCTGAAACGTCAGAAATTCTTATCAGGAGATGCATGCCACAAGGCACATTTGGTAGATGAAAATGGACAACCGCTTCATCCTACCAATTGTAACAATATTACATCTTCTAGCGACAATCTTGGGAGAATGATGCTAATTATAATTATATTTTTTTGGTATATATATTTATTAATATGTAATTATTTCAATGTCAAACCAATTTATAATCATGCAATATTGTCAACGTGGTTACTAATTGATATCATATATTTTGTACTAATCATGTTAAAATATTTTTTTTTAATTATTAGGATTCTAGTGATGATGAACGAACTGCCTACCATCTTGTGTTGCACCCCACGACAATGTCAAATCAAGAGAAGACTAAATTAAGAGAAAAAATCAGAGAGGAACGATACCAAGAATGGTTGAATCAACCACCGATTCAATTCCCGCTACGTCCAGATTTACCAATTAGGAATGACTATAGAAATATTAGTTCTTCAGAAGCTCGCAATGGGGGCAATAAAATAGAGGTTGGTATGGATGATTACTTAAGGGATACGACTACCATGGAGACAATGTTGTTAGATGCATTCCAAAACAATGATCAGCTAGGGGATGATGCTCATATCACTGACACCTTTTTTGAAAGCCTTAAATTTGCTTCCACCACCCCTCTCTTTGCACCAGGGGGTTAGTCAAAGTCTACCCAGTTGGGGACAACGATGTTACTATACAACTTGAAAGAAAAGGTTGGCTTGTCGAATGCATGTTTCTCGAATCTTTTGAGGTAAGTTACCATAAAGTACTCCCTTATATAAATTTGAAATATAATCAGTACACTGCAATGAATATTACAAATGGTAAATTTTATGAAAGTTAATAATTATATCGACATTTTTTTTTTTTTTTTTTCTGAGAAAGACTAAATCTATTAAGTGAAGAAATATAGTACAACCAAGGCTTGCATAGAAGCGAAGCAAGAGAACAAGGGAGCCGGAAATGATAGACTATCAACTTCGGTCTCCATGAACAACCATGACAAAGATAAAGATAACTGAAGGTACATAAACTAAAGAAACTAGTCTAGGGAGCCGACCCAGAATGGGTGGAGTCTCCCAGTCGGCATTTTTTCCCTTTCTTTTTGCTGACTGTAACCCAGCCATTGAGAGCTGGCTGGACGGGAACCACCTGCAAACTGATCTGCGCAGAAGGAGGAGTCTCCTTGTCTGAATCTGAAGACGACTCATGCGTGCGCTTCTGCGAAGTTGGAGGAGCCGTGGGATCTGCTGGGCGTGCTGGTGGCACTTCCCTCGGGGGGATCTGATTCTCCTCCTCCACCTCTATATCCTCCTCATCAGAGCTGCAGAAAACTAAGTCATCCATAGGAGGTCTATCACAAGGTTTCCAGTTCTTGGATTTGGATTTGCGTGGGATGTTCCTCTTTTTGTCGAGAAACGTCTCACAAGTATTCTGAAGATGCCCAGTCTGATGGCAGTGGCAACATCTGAAGGCAGTGTTCTCATAGTCTAAAGTTTGCGTCCAATGAAAGTCCCCCACTTTGAGGTTGATCTGATTAGGGAGCCCTTTGCTAATGTCTATTTCTGCGCATATTCTGCCATAAGTATATAATCCTTTCTCTCCTCGAGAGGTGTCCGTTGCCAAGAAGCAGCCTAATTTATTCCCAATTCCTTGGAAGACTGCAAAATGCCATAGATGAGCAGGGAGATTTGGAAGACGGACCCAAATGGGTAACTTGGTGATGACAGCCGAGGAGGGATCGAAATCAGGGAACCAGGGGGTGAGGTAAAGTCCCGCTGATCCCCAGAACCAGGGGCCTCCTGTTAAGGCTTTCTTGTAGTCGTCGCTGAAGATAAAGACTACAATGAAGAAGCCTTTTGAGCAGAAGAAGACTTTGCAGTTTTTGGTCCAGTTCGAGTGAAGCCACTGGTATAGATCAGCCGTACGAGGCCACAATCCGTTAAATCTGCATATAATGGCTGTTTCTGCAAGCGTCTGACATTGATCATCCAAAGTTGGATGAGAGATTTCAATGGATGGAGTATCCTCCATTTTATCCACCAAGAAAGGCTTGGGAGCCTCTGCTGGTTTGGCAGACTGCGGTTGGGCAACATCTTTGCGGACTGCATCTTTATAAGAGAAAGAGGGGGCAGAGGAGGTCTGCCCAGTGGAGCCACCTCTTAAACGAAAGGTAGCCTCAATGGAAGCATCTTTGAGAATAATGTAAAAAGAAAGGAGCTGGGGGTTCATAAGTTGCTTACCCTTATGAAGCAATCTGAGGTAGGTGGAGGGGATCCCCAGACGGTGTTCGAGTTTTTGAAGGATGTCCTGCACAAGATCTGTTCTGCTTGCCCACAGCATTATTGTCTTACCCGAGAATTTGACTTGGAGCTGGAATGCTTGCGAATCTTCAGGGGTTTCTGGCTGGATTGGGATATGAGACTGCTTCCAATAGACAGCCGACCGGTCCACGTCCAGTTTTGGAAACCTAACATGCGGGCTCGGTGCACCAAACCACTGCATGCGTTTGACAGCGAAGAGATCTGTGAGATCTACTAGGTTGCTATTACCCATCTTGTGAGCAGCAATCGAGGCGGTTGCATTAGGACTGACTGGAGTATCAGCCAGAAAAACGGCCATCCAGACGGCTGCAGCCACAGATTCGATGGGCCCGTCCTTGAGCAAAGTTTTGGGAGGTAATGAAACCTGCAGATTCAGATCTGCTACCTTGCCGATGGGAATGGCTTGCCGTGGCGTCGCTGCAAGTGATGAGGCATTGCTGGCCTCTGTGAGGACGCCTGCTCCAAAGCCGTCTGAAGCAATGTCAGGAAGCGTAGCCGCGCAGACGGCATCTTCATAATCTTCAGGAATGCTCCTGTGCTGTGGCAGGCAGACGAGCAAGTTCCATTCTTCGGTCTGGAGCAGGAATAGAGGGCGACCGGCCTTCAGAGCTGCCGCGCCGGTGCCGACCAGAGAGCCCTCATTGCAAACCCTAGAAGTCGCTATCGCCATCGCAGCTCTAGATCTAATAATTATATCGACATTAATGTACATCTATTAATATATTTTTCCATGATCACCAACTACATGTTATTCAAAGATAAGGAAACCTAGAAGTCATTGATTTTTTTCTCAAGAGAATCAAATTTCTCCATGACCATAAATTCAGACCTGGTACTGTGCATAAACTACCAGTGGTCAAAATTTGAGCTTATTTAAGATTAGTATGGTTTGAAATAGGGTGATCTTAGTATTCTAGTGATGCGGTTCACTTAAATTCGCGTTAGGAAAAATTTGGGGATTAGAGGTGAATGGCACCATTGTGATCAACTTGTCGTCCTAAATATTCTAGGTAGGTCTCTTGTAAGTGTCCCTTTTTATTTTTTTAATTTTTACTCCAAAAGGATTTTTACTCCCCGCTCATCAATAGTGCGGTGGCCGAAATCCAAAGTGATTGATACTACCAAATATTGTGTGAAAATAGGGTTTGGATTCTAGTAGCAAAAACAATAAGGTCTTGGCCCTAGAAAATGTCCTACAATACTCTGATTTGGAATATGGAAACCAAAAACCTCACTACATAAAGGGTGTAATCTGTACTTTGAAAACCCCAACTACTAAATATAATTTTTACAACTATGGCAGAACCCTAACTGTTGAATCTCATATGTATATCGATGGTTGAACCTGTTGAGGCTCCGAAAATCGGTGCAACAACATCTGAGAAAACCACCCGGTCGGGGAATTGAAAACCATCCCTTTTCTGTTTGGAATGGTGGCTCCGACTAGATTGGTGGGACCCGTTTTCAAATTTAATATAGTTGAAGTGAATGAATGGTTTTATCTATAAAAGTAATTTGATATATGGAATTATAAGAAATTTTGCAACAAACAATAAATCTATCTGTTTATATCTATTTATATCTATATATCTAAATATATCTGGATCTATCCCAGGATGAAACATTTTCCTTGTGTGATCTAAAAAAATAATCTTTCAATGAGTGCAAATAAAGACCATACATTCATTTAGAGGTATGAAAAACAAATAAGATAATTTATTTACTTAAGAAGTTAATTAAAGTAATTTGATGAAGCTTATATCACAACTTTTACGAAATGCATGTATTACATATACATATAATTGATAACAAAATAACACATTCAAAAGTGAATTGGTGTCAAATTGTATTCAAACAAATATATAAAACAACACATTATAAGATCAATGAACTATTTCTCATTTGAAAACTTAAATGAAACATATAATAAAAAAGTACCATATATATATTTACGCAACTCATTTGAGAAATAACTCTCAGTCCAACCTTTTCTATGCAAAATTTTTTAAGGTTACAGAAGTGCAACATCAGTAAAGTATTATTTTCAAAATTTCAGGATCCCTTATTAAAATACATGAAGGGGTTTAAATACAAAACTAATACTTCTTAAAATAGTCATTACAAGAAAAATTGAGGAGGTTTCAAACAACTCTCCTTAAAGTAAGTAAAATAAAAACAGAAATAGATATTAAAGGGGTGCTTTGTTGCTCGATTTTCCTATTGTCCCTTCTTCCATATGATCCTTGAGTTGAAGAATATTAAGCATAGGATCAACCTTAGCAGTTTGGCCTGGCATAATGCGTTGGTATTTGGTAAAACAACATCAGATAATGGAGGTAGCATGTATGAAGACGTATCTATAAGACAACGAAGCAAGAGCCATTGCCTGTGAGGCTTCAATAGATATCTCTAGTATCTTTCCCAATCTAAATTTTCTATCTTCTTTATGTTCTCCTCTTTCACTTTTGACATGTCCTTCCATTTCATTATCAAATCATTTACCAAGGGTAATGCACCAGGAGGACATCTATCTATGAGATTTGTTGCGATCAGGTTCTGACTGAAAATTTCCACAATGTTTTTAGCGATGTCTTTAAATCCAGTTATTTCCCTATCTTATTTTTTTAGTTGTATATCCCAATCTGTGACCAATATTTCTTTATTTGATTCTTCAATTCTAGGCAGGTTTTCTTTTTGGCCATCAGAGGAGTCCTGCCATGTAACAAATTGGGATACCTTCTCATCTATGTCATGAAAGCTAATTCTCATGTCAACAATGTGATTCACAAGTGAATCACTTTACTAAAATAATTCAAGGATGTTGGTTAATCTCTAACAAAAGTTGGCCTATTGTTGTGCAAATAAGGTGTTCAATTCTAAAGCTTCTTTCCTAAATTCATCAATATTTTGAACATCTATCATTTTCTCAATGGAGAGCTGTAACTGATGAGTTTGATTATCATTAGAAGTAATTTCACCTTGATGTTGAATCTTCAGTTGATGCAGGCTCTCTTGTAGTTTTGAAATTTGTACCTGTAGCTCCTGAATAACACTCTCCTTTTCTACTTGTAACTCTATCTCTAGTTGAAGTATAGTTTCACTGTTTTTCTTTATCAGTTGATGAATCTCTTATGCCTTGTCAATAGTTGCAGATGAATAAGCTCCTGCAATCTGTGATGACTGAGTTAGATCCTGTGAAGCATCTGAATCAATAAATTTCAAAACAATGTCCATTGACATATCTTATTGAGTGAGAGTCTTTGCATGTTCTATTCTTCTCCTTTTCTTCTACTTGCTAACAACTGATTTGTGGCTAGGACTATAAAATATATCTAAAGGAGGGGTTTCTTGAATATTTAAAACAATTTTAGAGGTTGGGCGGGTCGGGATGTATTCCATTCTCTAAGTACTTATAATTTTGTCACAGGGCCGAACAGTAAATGGGTCCTGACTTGTATAAGGGGGAGTTTGTAAGTTCTGTTGTTGGTCAATAATCATGGCTGCCTGTTCTTCTTGAAGTTTCAGGTAAAACTATTTTGAGACATATTTTAGATTGTTGGGGAAATCCAAATCTATTCTTTGAACTTCAACAAACTTCCCTAGATCTAGTTTATTAAGGAATTCAATATCTTTAATAACTGATTCATTTTCTTTCCGAGTCATTGTTTGAGAGACATCCAAAATCTTCAGTGGAATTGTCTCCAGTATCTTGTTTCTGTATTGCTGAAAATTTAAAAGCTGTGGTGGGTGAAGGTGTAAATTTTCCAACTTCTCAACTTCAACATAGTTTTCAACAGACTCAAAAAAGTCGTCAAAATCATCATCTTTGTGCACAAAGGGTCTGATTTTCACATTAGTAATGAAGTTATTGGCCACTTTCAGGGGATAATATTGCCTATCTGGAATTTTAAAAAATTTCAAACACTCTATTTGACCAACTTCTAGTATAGTATGCTTCTAGTTGTCGAATACATACACACCATAGTTAATTGGGAAGGACAGCCATAATTCCTTCTTAGCTTCTTTCAAAAATCTAGTCAGACCATTTCCCACAAATTGGTATGCAATTTCTCTTGCAAGAATTTTATCTGGAACATACAGTGGTAAGACATGTGGATGGGCTAGGCTCCCAAATACTTGTACATAGGTGAATGAATCCTCACCAAACCAATTTCCTATAGAAGAAAAGTCAGCTTGGGCTTATTTGGAAAGTGTGGGGGCTTTCTCGTTAAAAACAACTTCAAAAAGGGGTATTATAACTCCATGACAGATTCTGTGAAAATGAATTTTATATTTGGAATCCCACAGAATATTATGAAAAACATGAATGGGAAGGGGATCTTGGGTAGTACATTTCCATACCATGGTTGTAAAATCTGATGTAAAACATACAACATCCATAATATAACCATCATATAAAATGGAGGAAAAATTTTAGAAGAGATAGAGCGATTCTTTCTGTACTCTAAAATTTGGGTGGCAATATTATTTGAAAGAGTACTTCCCCAATCACATAAGCGTCAGCTGCTGCTTGCATAATGAGAACCAATTATACTAAGAATCTAGTTGTGTCTGACTGACCAAAAATTCTAGACATCATAGTTGAGATATAACAATAGGGACTTGTGAGAGAATCAAAAGAATACATACCCTTTTCATCATTCTTCTATTTGTTAGGATTACACCTCCACTTCTTTATTATCACTGATTTGAGTTCATTTTACTTAGAAAATTTTGCAAGAAATTCTTTATCATAAATATTATCATGGTCTTGTAGATGGTACATTTGCTTTAGGTCTTCCACCTTAAAGGAAACAATCATTGTTCCTCTACTAGTATGGAAAGGTTTATCCCCAATATTAAGATTGTCAATAATCCACCTCACCATATCAGTATATGTTAGTATCTTGGGCTTTGTTGAAATTTGGTGAAGAAATGAATTAGCTACATCTCTAATCGTAGCTTCATAATAACTTGGGGCATCCGCTATTTCTTTTCTCTGAATTTTTCATGGTTTCTCATCTTCAAATAGCCTATACATAGATTCCCACATAGAGGATCCGCTTTCAGGTCCGCAAGTCGTATATGTGAACAAGGGCAACATCTCTGTTCTCTGTGAGGTAGTAGGCACAGGATTAATGGGAGCCATATGCTTCTTTTGTTTCTTCAAGCAATTACTCATTTCAGAAGAACTTGATTACTCGTACTTTCTTGTAAATAAGTAAGAAAGAGTAAGTGGGAAGTAGGAAGCTTTGAGTTTTACAATACACACAAATACCATAGTAAATAGAAGCATTGCAAATGGATGAGACTTTGCAGCTGATGGGATATGAATTAAATTCTCATTACAAGGAAATGATTATGGTGGTATGGGTGATAAAACCGTTAATTTACGACATTGATAACTGATATGGGTTATCGCATTATTATAAACATTTCTCAATTAAAACCAGATATATCACAGTACATCATGACTCGTGTTTAATATTTTCATTAAATATTGACGAGCTAGATTTTATGCCGATTGTGTCATCACAATTGCAATATCTACAAGGTTAACAACATGCAATATGTCTTTGTGTAATGGGAGTGCGCTATGCGATGTGCTCGCTTTATCGCATTGACGATTATGAACAGTAACAAAATAGCATGGTTGATTTATTTGCGATAATGAGATGCGATACACTTTATCGCATCAGCAAGTATGAGGAGGCGAAAATGAGAGTCTCAGGAGAAATTGTGATTTGCGAAATGTGATTTAGCTGGCATGGCAGAAGTCCGTCCATGGGGTATTTTTTATCGGATTTACTTAAAAATATGGAGTTTTCCTCATATAAAAGTGTTTTGGTAATATTCATTGTATCACAAAAATGTTTTAACTCATTATCTTGGTTATGTAAATGATTTTGTGATTTACGAAATGCGATTTGTCTCCGCTTAAGCATTTGGAAAGTCAATTCTTAAGGTTTTCATCCTTTTTAACCCCTATTCTTAAAAAAATAAATATTCTAAAGTTTTAATTGTTTAAAATCTAAAAATTAAAAGGGTCACCATTATTTTCTAAAGTAACTATGGCTTAAAATAATGAAGGTTGTTGATTTACACAACAATTGGTGATTCACTAGAAGAACCAATTATCTCTGAAAAACAATTTCTTAAATATCTTCAAATAACTAGAAATAATTTAAGGAAACAAGAATTATTTTCAAACTATTTAAATGAATAAAATTACTCTGAATATAAAAACTCATCTATATTTTTAATATTCTATAAGCCTTTCATATATAAATATCTCCTTTATTCTATATCAATCATTATATGGTTTAAAAGACAGAGAAGGCATTTTTTTATGTAACTTGGCTTTGTATTTTTCTCCTTTTTTCATAGGTAGAGCCACTGCTACTAGTAAATATTAACAGCTTAAGCAAGGTTACCTTCTAACCATCAATATCTCAGTATCCCATCCATTTATGTAAAATTTATTCAAGAGTTAACTCCTTAGTTACTCATTTTTGGTATGTAGTTGTGGTAATGTCAGTTAATCATTAACTTATGATCATGGTAAGCAAGCTCGTGATGAGACTTATTATCCTTTTAAGTCCTTTATACTTTTTTATATTTTTTAATTACACTCTAAAAATGTATTTTCAATGGATGGGGAGAATTATTGACTCTTTAAAAGTTGTGTATGACAGTTTAGAGTTAAATATTCTTAGCTACAAAAATTATGTTTCTTTGTAAAGATGAACCCTTTTTCTCATTGATAATAGGTTAAAAAGACTTTACAAATTCCGAGTTTACCAAATTTACAATTTCGTTGGAAAAATCTTAGAGTTCTAAGGTATTCATTCAATTTTCTAGGTTGGTAGTTGTTTCCTCAAAAAATTATATTCTTAAAAAAAAAACATAAAATAATTCAGAGGTGTTGTAGACAACCAAAAGCATGTAATAAATAATTATTTTCTAAAAAGAAAGAAAATAAAATGGATATAATAAATTTAAAAGAAAATATTCTTCTAAGAAAAAAGAATTTTCACGATCAGCCCATTAACAGGGAGTAAGTCTTTCCTCCCTTGAAGGTCTTGTAACATGAAGGTTAATGGACGGATTTGTTCAATGACCTGGAATGGTCCAAGCCACATTCTTTGGAATTTGGTCTACTTATCATTTTCCTCATGTGCTTTGTCCCATTTGAGTACGATATGTCCAACTTGGAAGTCTTTTGGGGAAACAAAATTTGCATCAAAAGAGCTTTTCACTATTTGTTGATGACGAGTATGATTTATTTTGGATTTTTTCCCTTTCTTCTTCCATGTTAAGGATATTTGACATTCTTAATTGTAGGGAAGAAGGAGGTACTTCATCAATAAATTGAACTAAGGCTAGCGAGCGAAGAGCTAATTTTTAAGTAATTACAACTTCTTTCCCATAAACCAGATGGAATGGATAAGTTCCTATGGAAGATTTTTGAGTAATTCCATCTGCCCATAGTGAAAATGTTAAATATTTATGCAATATTTTCTTATTTTTATCAATAGTTCTTTTGATAATTCTTATGATATTTTTGTTTGTTGATTCTGATAAAATATTACCTTAAGGATAGTAGTTAGCAAAGTATTTAAGTTTAAAACCTCTTTTAAGAGCGAACTCTGTCATACTATTTCACGAAAAATAACATGCATTATCAAACATAAGTGCATTAGGTAAGCCAAATCTAGGAATAATAAATTGATCAATAAATTCAATTATGGCTTCAGAATTAGCTACCTTTAGTGGAATTTCCTCCATGCACTTAGTAAAATAATCTGTTGCAGGGAGAATGTATTTATGCTTCTTGGATGAGTTAGGAAAAATCTCTCCTATGATATCCAATCCCCATTGTTCAAAAGGTTGATTAATGTTGACTCATTGTAATGGAAAATTTGGCTTTCTTTGTCTTCCAGCAGCAGTTTGGCATGTTTTTCATTTTCTCACATATGTATGAGCATCTTTGAATAGAGTGGGCCATTATTAACCTGCATGAAGGATTTTATGTGCAGTGGTATCTCCACTGAAGTGACCACCTGCGGGTCCATCATGGAGTTCCTGCAAAACTTTCTGAGCCTCATATTTCTCAAGGCATATTAGTAATACAAAATCATAGTTTTTCCTAAAAACAACATTACCTATGAATTGGTATTGATTAGCTTTTAATATTAAAGATCTCTTTATTTTATGATTGAGTTCTATCGGAGTGTATCCATTCTTAAAGTAAAGAATTAAATCAGTATACCATGATTCTAAATCATTTAAGCTTACCTCGGAAATTTGAATAGTATTACCTGATTCTTCATCATTTCATGAATTGGATGCTCCTAATGGTAGTTCATATAGATCCTGTACTCTAATGATTTTTTCTGGTTTCATTTCAATGTCATATTCCTGCAAAGCAGTTACCCAATTCTCTCTCTTTTCTCGTAGTTCTTTTTGTATAAGTAGTTTCCTTACAAACAAGAATGGAACTATTACTTTAGTGTGTGTTTTAATGAGAAAAGGTCTAAAATGCTTTAAATATTTATACACAGCAAATGCTTGTTTTTATAATTCAGAATACTTTAGCTCAACACATTGAATGTTTTAACTAAAGAATGAAATAGGTGCCTCTATATTTTTATCATCAGTTTGTGTTAATACAAAAATGTAAGACTTTTCTGATGCAAAAGTATACAAAATGTTTTTTTTGGAAAAATATGGGGTAGATAGAGAAGGTGCATTAATGATGGATTCTTTTATCAAATCAAAGCCTTCTCTTTCATCATGTCCCCACTTAAATATTTCATTTTTCTTAATCATCACTTGCAAAGGAGAAACAAATTGAGAAAAATTTGGAACAAATATTTTAACAAAATTTATTTGTCCTAAAAAGGATTTTATGGATTTTTTGTTATGAGGATGTGATAGTTCAAAAATTGCCTTAATTTTTTTAGGATCAATATAAATTCCCTACTTTGAAACAATAAATCCTAAAATTTTTCCTTCACTTAAAGCGAAAAAGAACTTTTTTGGATTCAAAGAGATTCCATATTTCGAACAGTCTTCAAGGATTTGTTTAAGATCATGATAGTGGTCTCTCATTTTCTTGGAGTAAATAGTTATATCATCTAGATGGACAACCATTGTTTTATTGATTAACCCTCTAAGAGAAATATCCATTTCTCCTTGAAAGGTTTCTCCTACATTGATTAATACGAATGGAATTTTTTTATAGGAATATGTACCCCATTTTTTTTTTTAATGTAGTCTTTAATATAGCTTTAGGATGAAAAAGGACTTGATTATAACTTGAAATTTCATCATGAAAGGACATTAATTTAGAACGAACAACTGATTGCAAATTTTTTTTCCATTGGTGGTCATGGGAAATTGTCTTTCAAGCAAGCTTTGTTTAAGCTTCTAAAACCAATACAAATATGAATATCATCGTTCTTTTTCCTAACATGAGCTAAATTTGATACCCACTTATAATGCCTAACATGGAAGATAATTTTTCTTTAAGGAGTTTATTGGGTTCACTTTTGATTTGACTTTCAAGGTCAGGGTGAGCCTACCTTAATTTTTTTTGTATAGGTTTTTCAGTGGATATAATTGGGATATTATGTTGAATTATTGAAGTATCATAAGTTTTTAAGACACAATATTTCCATGCAATGACATTATTGTATTTTTTCAATAAATGAATAAATGTTAACCTTTCATTAGAGGAAAGATGAAGTCCTAGATTGATGTTCTAAGGATTTATATATGTTTCTAGATTTACTAGTTCAAACCTCAAAGTTGAACTTTGGAGTTTAGAATTAGTAATTTTTTTAAATCTATATTTAATATCGTAGAGATATTTGAGTTTGACCACAGACTTAAAGGTATAGCATTTTTGTCAGATTATTTTTGTAATTGTCTTTCGGGAATATCTTCATCAATAAACTGATCGTCATATGATCCTTCAGATGTACGAAAAGTAATAACATAATCATCATCATCATCATTGAATACCCTCCAATTAGTAACATTGTCACAAATAGATGGGCGAAAAATCAATTCTATAGAAAATCTAGCTGGGCTATAATCTTATGAAGGAATAAGCTTGGATGCTACGTTTGCTAGAAGGTCTGTACTTGCATTCTAAATTCTTGGAATAGAAGAGATATTGAATGCTAAAAAATGAAAGGTAAGATACTGTAGTAGCGATTGATAATGTTTAAGATGGTTGGAAATATAGTGTATAGTATTTCTTACATACTTAACAATTATTTCAGAGTCTCCAAATACCTTAAGATACTTAACACCAAGGTCAATTTATTTGGTTAAGACTTGAACCAATGCCTCATTTTTTGCAGTATTATTTGTTCATTCAAATTCAATTCTGCATGTAAGCATAGTTTTTTCACCTTATGGATTTATTAATATACAACTTGCTCCTGCTCCTTCACTCAATTTTGACCCATCAAAATATAAAGTCCAAAATTAAGTATCACTACGAGGCTTATCTACAGTTTTTACACATTTGGAGAAATCAGCCTGAGAAAATTTTGAATCTATGAATTAACTAAAATGGTAAGAAATGGAGGCTTTAGAGCATTAAAATTCCCTAAGAAGGATTCAGCCGAGTAATTGCGAAGGATATTATTAGTAAATGTGATCAATTTATTCTCTTCTTCGAATTAAGTTACTGGATGTTTTAAATGGTTTTCATGGTATACTCTGATTTGATTTGGGTTACCATGATGGGGAAGCCACATATGAGACCAGTTAGTAGAAAAATAGCCATGAAGTTTTTCTGACAAATCTCTGCTTAAGATCAAACCATAGAAATCTGGTATATAAGCAACTAAGATATCAATTATTTGATGGACCTTTAGATTGGATGCTAATTTGATAAGGACCAAATTCATCTCCTAATACTTTAAATTTTACTCTCTCTAATTGTACAATATGTATTGCTGACATATGAGGAGATGTATTCAATTTGAGACAAACAGGATATGGCATAATGTTTGATGAAGATGTAGAGTCAATTAAACAATTATGTACATTTTTATTAAGTAATTCAAAATTTAAAAGAAAAGGAGGAGTATGTGAATTGGATCTGTCACCTATTAAAATAGCATCACTTGCATCAATTTTCTCAGGTGAATCGTTAGGAGGATTACCTATTCCTTTAACTTCTTTCAAAGTTACAGGTGTAGGCAAGGGTGTAGCGGGAACTACATTCAATTCCTTAAGAAACTTTTTATGTTTCTTTTTTAATTTTCTCAGTTCATAGAGATAAATGTTTGCTTTAATTTTCTTCATATCTTCTACTAAATTGTATTCAATGGTATCAAAAAACACCAATGTTTTAGAGATATATGGAAGAGTTGAAGAAGTTGGATTTTTTTGAGTAGAAGAATTATTTCTATTGACTACTTTATCCTTAACGACAGAGGATGAAGTCTTTTGATTTTGAGGTTACTGAGGAAGATCGACAAAACTTTTACTTTGGAGCCATCATATTTGATAATTGAGAGTTTGGTTTTCGAATATTTTGGAGCCATCATACCGCTCGGTCGATACCACATTTTTTATTGTGTTTTATCATGATGTCAACTCACTCTGACACGTTGAACGCTCCATATATGTTTTTTAATACATGCATTTTTAATATAATACATGCATTTTTTATATAATTCATGTTTTTTAATACATGCCTTTTTAATATAATTCATGCATGAAATAAATCTGCCAAATATACCCTCCTCATACCAACACTCCCACTTCAACACCAAATTTTTCAACCAAATTGTCGACTAGAGCATCAAGACTATGGACTAGTATGCCCTTGGTTAATCGTTCTCCATTATCGGGCCCAAGCCATCAAGCCATTATTGTGGCATAGAATTTCACTCTATGGTTGAGAAACTTGATTCGAACCACTCTTCCTCTGTAACTACTGCAAAATCAGAATTGACGACATCCTCAATTGAATTTAAATTCTTGTGGTGAAGAAAATAATCAGGAGTGAGGCAGTGTTGGGGTTTGTGGTGTGGATGTTCAGATAACAAAGAATGGAAGCATTCAAGTGTTAATCATATTTTTAGGGTGTTACACGTCATTTTCTTACAAAATGCTTTAAAATGCACACCAAAACTAGATGCCCTTCGCTTGTTTAAGAGTTCGAGACATTGTGCGCGCACATCCTTAGTCTAAACCTAAATGATTTTATTGTGGCAATATCCTATACTCCTAATAATATTGTTAATGATTGAAGAAGGACACTTGTATCAATATTTCGAGCCATTTTAAAAGGTTGAATCAACCAGTATTATCTTTTTTTTCCATATGGGGTCAAATATATGAATTAAAAATATGCATCAACTTGAAGGAGCAAGATTTTGTAGCAATCAGATCAGAATAAAACAGAAAAGATGAATTTACGGGTGAAAATTGAGCAAGAAATGTAAAATCTGCTTTGCAGCTGAAAATTCCGGCTTTCAAAGAATATATTTGTTGATAGGTTTAGAGTAATTGCATTAATGAAGGGAATAATTCTGTGGCGAGTATACATTTTTGAAGAAATAAATTATTTTATTTAAATAACTTAGAGTTTCCCTACGAACTTATGATTGTGGAACTCGAAGTTATGTCCTTCAATATAACAACAAGCCAAGTTAAAGTTGTATTGCATGAAATAGGAACGAACAAAGGATAGAAAAATATGTGCAATAAAAAATTCTGGTCACTTATATTTAAATAACACAATAAAATATCAAAGTTGTCTTTGATTCAGCCATCAAGGTGGTGCTTCAATTTCCAGAGAAAAATAAATAAAGGAAAAGTGAATTTGCGTGGAACTGAGGAGTGTACATCTTTAGAGGAAACATATGAACTTGCAAACACAGTTGATGAGCTAGGAGTTGGTTCGATCATATTTCATTTACTTGACCTGGAGAAAATGGCTAGACTTAATGGAGTATTAGAGTTTTTAAAAACTCTCATACAATCTACTACTCATAACATAGCCCAAATCAGTATGGAAACTCTCTTGGATATTGTCACCTGCTTGCAAAATGCACATGAAAAGATATAGTTTCTGCAACTTGAATCACAGTTGCAAAGAGGTGAGTTACAGTAGCATAAGCATCATGACACCCATCAATAGCCAGTGAGTAGTCAAATAAGTAAAATTGAGATTGACTCCTATCATCTACCCATTTTAGGAGCAGATTTACATGCAGATGAAAAAATTCAACGTGCACTTCCCAAGCCCATCATCAGACATTGGGAAGATTTGTGAATAATAACCATAGAAAAAGTCTTGGATATGACAAGGATGTGTCCTTTCATATTATAGGTTATTTAAATCTCATCCAGTTTCAGAGTGTTGGTTTTCTTCACGACATTTCACCTTCAACAGTTCCAGATTCTTTTTGTCCACGTTCGCAGCCAAAAGTTGTTAAATGCAAAAATTGTGACTGAGTTGGCCGTATGAAATATCACTATTTTGATCTTCATCAATGAGATAATTGTCATAAAACCACTCATTATTCATGCATATGATTCAGAAACAAGCCTCCTACAAGAACAAATATTCATCTTGGATTGATCACTTCTTGGAAATGGGCATCAACAATTAAGAAGATGTTTCAGTCAGATGTCAGAAATTATTATAAAGTTTTAAAAAGTCTTGCAGTTCAGTTTTCACCATCATATAACCTTGTATCTGACAGGGTGGGAATTTTTGGTAATATACAAGCTTTAAGGCCACATCAAGCGAACCCGAGCCACAAATTGTAATACTAGATTCATAGTTGTATTCAAAGATGCAGAAGTTCAAGTGAGCTTGAGCCAAAACCTGCCATATGCGATTTAGAGTTTTAGAAAAAGACAAAGATGCCCATGATCATTCCTTAGGTTGGTGGTCAGCCTTAAGCCATATATGTGGGGTTGAGGCCTCCCTTTTCAGGTTGAGCTTCTCCCTCTTCAATTAATTGGCGACACTTTTTCTAGCAGAAGACTTCATCTTCTTGCCAGTTTTGGAAGTGTTTCAGGAATTGCATTAAGCATTTGAAATTTGGTGGTCATCCTTAAAACATTGTAGGTTGAGACTCCCCTTTTCAGGTTTAGGTTCTCTCTTTGTATATGAGTTTCAGATCTCCATTTTCTAGGTTGAAGGTCTCCCTCTTCAAATAATTAGGAGCACTTACTCTAGTAGAAGACTTCAACTTCATGCCATATTTGGGAGAGTTCCGGGAGCTACAATAATCGTTATAGTGTTGGTGGCAATCATTAAACCACATCTTTATGCCAACATTTCAGAGAACATATTCAGCCTAGTACTACCATGCATATTTTTCACGTTTTGTAGTACAACTCTATTCTTGGTGTTGGTGAGGTAAATCCCCTCTGCGGACAGAGGCGAACCCACTAGCCCTAGAGTGGGTATAGCCACAAACAATGCATGCTATAATATTGATTCCTAGTTAAAGAATGGAAGGATATTCGATAGATGAGTTACCAGAGGTCCTACGCTATTATTGTCAGAAAGAGTGGCTACTTCTCGCTCCTGATTTGACAGATCACAATCCGCTCGCTTTTGCGCTCGGACACCTGCACACACACAAGAAACAATGATGATACACAACATAATAATTCACATTCGTAACTATCAGTCAATCGAAGAGGACTAAATCAATTGCATTAAATAATCAACATAACACAATGATGGAACCAACACCATAGTCGAGTATATTAATAAATGGAAGGAAGAGTATGACCAAGCTTCGACATTATGATCTCCTCTAGTAGGATTCAAGTAGAGCACGTCTCAGAAAGGCTCATCGGGAATTCAGAAGGGGCTCTCTCTACGTAATTCTCCTTGGTTCTACCTTCTCAATAGCAATTACTCAACTATAGTCTCTTCTTCTCCAAGTTCAGCTCCTTGCATATCTGCTCAACTAGCTTTCATAAAGGGAGAAGGCCTATTTATATAGAGGGAAAGGGAGAGGTTAGGATCCATATAATTATGGAAGGGAGACCTATCTTGAAGGAGTGTCCCATGGGGGTTTGAAACCACTACCTAGAGAGGGAGATCCATGGCTGATCAGCTTAACCACTTCTTGTGACTCATCCCCGAGGTGGTTAGAAGGAAACTTCCGCCTCTATTTACTAACAAAAATTCCTAAGACAACTGGCACAGGCACTACACAGAGAGCACAGTCTCTTGTGAAAATTTACCACATTGGCGTGAGGGGTGAACTGGCTACCCGTGCTAAGGCCAAAACATAGGTTTTTGTGTGAATTTTGAGGAAATTTTCAACAGGAAAAATGATGTCCTTATGTAGAAGGATGTAAAGAAGGTGTTTGCAGAGTATGAAACTACTCATAGGTCATGGGAATGATCCTCCAATATGAAAGACGAGGGATTGCAGGGACGGTGAAAAAATGTTGTGTCACAGATGCCCCCTAAAGTATGAGGTTAGAGAGAGAGGGAGGGGTGAAATGATTTATGAGAACACGTTCGACCCAAACACTGCTGTCAGAAAAATTGCAAGTACAAATACAACTGATATCTTTGATACATGACATGTGGCATGGGCGCAACCATCCATAATGGAGTACATAAAAAGTGAGACTCGAGGCATGGACATAGCCATCCAACAATAAGGATCAATAAATAGACTCAGGTATGGTCACAACCATCCAATCAGAAGAGTCATGTAATAAGTCATAGTAATACACAAAGAACCCGCAGCCTGGATTTAATCAGACAAAACCCAAGGTCTTGAGCGCCATATCGACCCAAACAAAGTACAAATTCGAGCATGTGAATAAGTGAGCTAAGGTCAAACATGCAAGAAAATCGTCTAATTACTAGCCAATGATGAAATTCGTTAACAGACGTGAGAGAAACCACCAATAATGACAATGGCTCAAGGTACAAAAGGTACAATCCACGGAATGTGAATAGTGATCTGACATCGAACACCCGCAGAGTCAGTCGATCGAAGGCAAATGATGTGAACCTTGTGTCGAATGTGAAGAACCTGTCATTGATGCATGCAGGTTCCAAGGCACCAAAAAGGAGTCTCTAGATCAGATTCCTGGATAATGAGCTGAAGTCGACAAGAAGTGACTTGATCGAAGGTGGGCCATAATGTTTCCCACATCATCAACATGAGACAGAGGAATATGATGTTTGTGAATCAAGACCAATAGAGAATAAGAGGGAGGTTGAAAACTTCAAAGGCAAATATCTCTTGAACATATCAGCGGCACGACACTAGATTTGGTAGTATTTGACATCAAGGGATATGAGGTCATGGTGATGTGGCAAAGAGTAGATGAGCGGTCAAAAGAGATTACCCAAACCCATGGAGGCAAACAAACAAAAAGGTGAGACGTCCCCAACCTAACATGAATGTAGACAAGTGCCATGTTCAAGAGAGACATACTCCCAACACAACTACAATCTGGTTCCATTTTCCCCCACAATTTCTGGTGAGTACCCCAATTATTTTTGAAAACAAGCTTGAAGGGGATAGCATATGCTTTGTTAGGTCCCTATATTACTAGTATAGTCCCTTATTGTTGTTATTGTATCCCCCTTATTATTATTATTGTACCCTTCTAACCCCCATACTGTTATTATTGTGCCCTTAAATTATTATTGTTAGGTCAGTTAGGATTACATTGTGGCCCCACTAGGATTACATTGTGGCCCCATGGACTCCTATATATAGAAAGGAGGTTTCGTAATTTGAATCATCCAAGAATTGTTTATTCATGTAATGTATTGGAGGTTTCCCCCTCGAAGTGGCTTATTTCTAAGGAATTGATATCTCTTTTCTTCTCTTTTTGGAGCTGGTTTCACAACATTTGGTATCAGAGCTTTGAGATTCTAGGGTTTCGCTACTCCAAACAGGTGATCGTGGAATTTTCACTATACATATTTTTCTACGAAGGTTCAGAATCTGAAATTTTTAGAGTGCGAAACCAAAATCCTGAGGAACAACACCACAAAATTTCAGAGCTTGGTTTAGAATATTTTTGGAGATATGATCTGTGCAAGTTAGGTCATTTTCTAAGCTCCTGAATTTAACATAAATAGGTCATCGTGGTATTTTCGTAATAAATTTTTTTCTACAAAGGTTAAGAAGTGAAATTTTTAGAGTGCGAAGCCACAATCCTAAGGAACATCATCGCAAAATTTTAGATATTGGTCCACAATATTTTTGGAGATATGATCTGTGGAATTAAGGGATTTTTGAGGCTTCTGAATTTCATCTCAAATAGGTGATCACGGGAAACACTTCATAGCTCTCTCTTTGAGCATCGGATTGGAATGCTGTAAAAATTGGCTGCAAGTAAATGGATTGTAGTTTTTGGTCTATCAATTTAGGAGCCAAAGGAGGAAATAGTGACACGTGGCAAGTCGTACAAGTTTGCTCTACTGAACCAGTCCAAAATTGGGTCATTGTGGGAGATTGGACATAACTTTGTCTTGAAGAATCCAAATCAAGCCAGACCTGTGGAATTTGAAAGAAGATTTAGAGGGCTACTAGAGGGCTGAATTTCAGATATTTAGGATCTACAATTCTAAAGATAATTCAATTTCAATATCGAGCTCCTGAAAATCAAGTAAAAGGTGTGTATTTTTTTTTCCGAATTGCATAAGTCTTGTTTGAAGAATCAAGTTGAATTGATTCCAAGGGCATATTGTAGAATAGATATCAATATTGGATTCTAAAATGGCACCTAAAAATAATTCAACATCCATTAAGACTTTAGAAAGCTCTACTATGACTCATGAAGACGAAGAATGGCAACATGACATATCAAAATTACAAGAGCAAGTGCAACAAATTTCGCTCTTGAAAAGAGCAACAAAAAATGACATGGAAGTTTTGAAGAAAGGCGTGGAAACTAATATGGATGGTTTGAAGAAAGGTTTGGAATCTAAGATGGATGGTTTGAAGCATGTCATGGAATCTAAGATAGATGGCATGGAATCTAAGATATATGGCATGGAAGATGGAATGGAATCTAAGATGGATGACATGGAAGCTAAGATCGATGAGAAAATGGAAAACATGAAGAATGATCTAAAAGCAAACATGGAAGGTTTGACAAAGTTGATACAAGAAATGTTTCCTAATGGTGAAAAGATAGTAGAGGAAACTCAATATGAGAACAAAATAAATGTTAATCGCGATTTCATATAATCTAATGTTGGCAGGAAGAACCACCATATTCCAAAAATGGATATGAGGAAGTTTGATGGGAAGGATCTTGTAACGTGGATACTACAGATGGAGCAATGTTTTGATATCCATAATGTGAAAAACACACAAAAGGTACACATTGCGACTTTACATTTAGAAAAAAATACATTTGTATGGTATCGATGGCTTTTCTCCCATAACAAAATTGTCACTTGGTCAATTTTTATAGAGGAAATGATAGAACATTATGAGGATACAAAGAGCAACACCTTCTTTAGCCAATTGATAAATCTCAAACAAAAGGGTTTAATGGGGGAGCACATTGTGGACTTCCAAAAATTGAATATAAGGGTAACTGATATTACAAAGGAATTGATCTCTTCATAGGTACTTTAAAAGATAACATCCAACATGAAGTTCATGTTTTGGAACCTGATTCATTGGAGAAGGCATTCAGGTTGGCAAGAAAAATTGAATGTAAAATTATGGCGACAAGGAAGCCTACTACTCACATCTATAAAGAGGGAAGTGTTGCTACTCCTATATTTCCACAACCTACAAGGTTGAAACCACAACAATTGGAAGAAAAAAGAGCAAAAGGGATTTGATACAATTGTGATAGTGAATCCACTAAAGGTCATAAGTGTGCTGAGAAGAAATTATTTTACATAGATTGTGAAGTGGAAAAAAAAAATGAACAAGAAGAGGATATACACTAGGAACCAACTCAAGAAGAGGAAGAAATGAATCCGACCATATCGTGTAATGCATTGGCAGGAATTACCACTCCTCATACTCTCAAGGTAGAAGGACATATCAAGAAGAAAAAGGTAATAGTGTTGATTGATTCAGGTAGTACCGATAATTTTGTTCATTGTAAGGTAGCCAAGGAATTGAATTATTTCCTATACCCAGCACAAGAATATCAAGTGATGGTTGCAAATGGAGGAACTACAAATATCTCTGGAAAATGCCATAATATCAATCTAACCATGGGGCAATATGTATTGAATAGTCCAATGCTTTCCATTCCTATGGGAGGTGTTGATGTTGTACTAGGAGTACAATGGTTACAATCTTTGGGGACGGTAGCTTTTAATTTTCAAGAACTTTTCTTGAAATTTTTTTCAGAAGGAAAGGAAGTCGAATTACGGGGTATTGTAGGGAATCCGGGAAAGATAATAAGCTATAATGTCTTGAAAAAGCTTACAAAGAAAGAACAATGAGGCATAATTGCACAATTATTCTCACTAGAAGTTCCAACATTAAAATCACCTATTTCTGCAGATCTCCAAAAAGTCTTGGACAATCATTACAAGGTTTTTGAAACTCCAAAAATACTCCCACCTATTCATGATTATGATCATGCTATTCATTTGATTCCAGGAAGTGTTCCTCCAAACATCAGGCCTTATAGGTATCCTTATGTCCAAAAGAGCGAAATTGAACGTATGATTGCAGAAATAATAGAGACGAGTATAATTCAACCTAGTCAAAGCTCTTTCTCTGCTCTTATAGTATTGGCACACAAGAAGGATGGATCATGGTGCCTGTGTCCGGATTATAGGGAGCTCAACAAGCTCACCAGTAAAGATAAATTTCCCATTCTTGTGATTGAAGAATTATGGGATGAATTACATGGAGAAATTTATTTTACCAAATTGGATCTTCGTTCAGGGTATCATCAAATTAGAATGAAGACTGAAGATATTCTGAAAACAACATTTCTAACTCATGAGAGTCATTATGAATCTTTGGTCATGCCTTTTTGCCTTACCAATGCACCTTCTACATTTCAAGGGTTGATGAGTTCCATTTTCAAACCCTTCCTTAGAAAATTTGTGCTAGTATTTTTTGATGATATACTAATCTACAACAAGTCTTGTAAGGATCATGTTCAACATGTTGACAGGGTGCTCAAAATATTGCAGGAGAAACAATTCTATGCAAAAACATCCAGATGTTTCTTTGGAGTACAAGAGGTGGAATACCTGGGTCATATTGTATCTCACGAGGGTGTTAAGGTAGAACCTAACAAAATTAAAGCCATTAAGGAATGTAAATTCCCCACAACCATAAAGTAGTTGTGAGGATTTCTTAGGTTAATAGTGTATTATCGAAATTTTGTTAAGAATTATGGGAGAATAGCAGCACCTCTAACAACATTATTGAAGAAAGATGCATTTTCATGGACTCCTGAAGCAACTAAAGCCTTTGAACATCTTAAAGAGGCAATGTACCTAGCACCAGTTTTAGCTACGCCAGACTTCACAAAAACCTTTATTGTGGAATGTGATGCCTCAAGAAATGGAATTGGTGTTGTTTTAATGCAAGAAGGAAGACCCATTGCTTTTGAAAGTCATCCAAACAAAGGAAACTATTTATTGAAACCTATTTATGAGAAGGAAATGTTAGCAATACTGCATGCACTAAAGAAATGGAGAACTTACCTAATGGGAAGACACTTAAGGGTAAAAAATAATCATGATAGTTTTAAACACTTTTTGGAGAAAGAATATCTTCAAAAGAATAACAAAAATAGGTCACAAAGATGTTGGGTTATGACTTTGAAATAATATACAAAAAAGGGAAGCTAAATGTTGGTGCAGATGCACTCTCAAGAAAGAATGAAGAGGTGGAAGCATTTATTTGTGCCATTTCTATTATCCAACTTGATTGGATAACTGAAGCAAGAGATGAATGGAAGAAGGATGAAGAAGTGTGGACACTCATTCAAAAGTTGCAGCAAGATCCTAGTACATCTGATACATTTAGTTGGAAAAATGATTCCTTATGGTACAAAGATCACTTATATCTTTGCAAGAATTCCCAACTAAAAAAAAATATTCTTTTGGAATTGAACACCTATCCTTTAGGAGGACACTCAAGATTTTTAAAAATTTTCCACAAGGTGAAGAAAGAAATTTTTTGGGATGGCCTTAAATCTAATATTCAAAATTTTGTGGCAGAATGTTTGGTTATCCAGCAAAGTGAATTTGAGACAATTAAGACGCCATGTCTTCTGCAACCTTTATCCATTTCAAGTCAATGTTGGGAGGAGATTTCAATGGATTTTATCACAGGTTTACCTAAGTCCGAAGGAAAGAGTGTCATCATGGTGGTAGGTGATAGAATTACCAAGTATGCACTCTTTTGTGCATTATCTCATCCATTTAAAGCAAGTACAATTACTACTACATTTATGGGCACAATTCAAAAGCTACATGGAAACCAAAGGGTTTTTGTGAGGGACAGAGATCCCATTTTTACTGGAAATTTTTGGACAGAGTTATTTTATTATTTGTGTACTCAATTAGTTTATAGCTCATCTTATCATCCTCAATATGATGGTCAAACTGAGATAGTAAATAAATGTTTGGAAGGATATCTTTGTTTTTTTGTATCTAATAAACAAACACAATGGGTCAAGTGGTTACCTCTAGCTGAATGGTGGTATAACACTTCCTTCCATACTACAACAAAAAAGACCCAATTTATGGCACTTTATGGATATCATCCACCATCCATAACATCATATTTAAGAGAAAATTCAAAGGTTCAAGTAGTGGAAGATCACATCGAGCATCAACAAGAAGTTCTCCAACTCTTAAAGGACAACTTGAATTTGGCACAAAATCGAATGAAACAACAGGCAGATCAACATCGCAGCGAGAGAAGTTTTGATGTAGGAGACTGGGAATTTTTACGGCTACAACCATACAAAATAATTTCCCTCAAACAAGCTAATAAGGATAATAAATTAGCGCCAAAGTACTATGGTCCTTACAAGGTGTTGCAAAAGATTGGTACTATGGCATACAAATTGGAGCTTCCTGCTTCTTCATGAGTGCATCCAATTTTTCATGTTTCATGCTTAAAGAAGGTTATAGGTGAAAATCTTCCAGTTCAAACAATATTGCCAGAACTTGATGAGGAAGGAAAAATCATATTGGAACCTGAAGTGGTCATGGAAACAAGAACTCAACAACTACGGAATCGATCAATTTCAGAGTATCTCATCAAGTGGAATAACTTACCCACTGAAGATTCTACATGGGAGGATGAGAATTTTATACAGAAGCACCCAGAGCTACTCAAGCATTGAGGACAACACTTTTTTGAAAGAGAGGGGCATGTTAGGTCCCTATATTACTAGTATAGTCCCTTATTGTTGTTAGTGTAACCCCCTTATTTTTATTATTGTACCCTTCTAACCCCCATATTGTTATTATTGTGCCCTTAAATTATTATTGTTAGGTCGACTAGGATTACATTGTGGCCCCATAGACTCCTATATATAGAAAGGAGGTTTTTTAATTTAAATCATCCAAGAATTTTTCATTCATGTAATGTATTGGAGGTTTCCCCCTCGAAGTGGCTTATTTCTAAGGCGTTGATACCTCTTTTGTTCTCTTTTTGGAGTTGGGTTCACAACATGCTTGCGATGTAAGTTTGTCCTTCGGACAAATCTAACCTAGTACATTTTACGAGCCCTAGGAAGGAGGAACTCGTGTAACGTCATAACGACAATGTCCGATGTCATCAGTTTTTAATGAGTCTGACAAAGGGAGAACTCGTCATCTTTTCATGTTTAGAGATTTTGAAAAGAAAGCGGAAAAGAAAAATCCAGCAAGGCCCTTTTCTTAAATAGTCTCTCAGATCCAAAAAGGTAGAAAAAATCATCTGAGAGAACCTCTTAGTCGTGATAGGCTAAGCTATTCCTTTTTCGTAAATAATCTATCCCAGCCTGAAAAAGGGGTAAACATATACTGGGTAGATATCGTTTCGCAACCATTTAACGAGTTCAAAATGACAAGCATCTTGGCAATATTTTCAGTTTTAGAGAGTCAAAAAAGAGCTGAAAGATGACTCCTCCCTGAGGAACGAGTGGTATTAAGGGTAGCTACTGGTTTCGGTAATGGTGGAACTGCTCAGAACGGGTAAAGGTCAAGAGGCTGGCTAACAAGACCACTCATTGCAGCGGTTCCTCAGGAATGGGTAAAACAACCAAGTGAAGGCATATGATCGGCCAAGCATATAGGGACGACAGAATGAGAAAACCAAGGTTCATCTAGCAAAGCAGGCTGAGAAAATGGCAATCACGAGAGGTAAAATAAGAATGGTTTCATTTTTACACAAACTTGAAATCTGGAAACTTTTCTTGAAACCAGTTTCATTTTTATAGAAGCTTGAAACGGAAACAAACTATGCTTGAAATGATTTACATGCCCCCAACATGGTGACTCAATTCAGGGTACATGCCCCTCCAAGCTTCAGTACATGCACCTAAGTAAACATATGGAGGGATTGAAGGTTCAATTACGAGATCAAGTGAAAGATTCGATTGGGATTTTACGAGATCTTATCAAAGAATCAAATTGAATGGGGAAGTGTTTCATTGTTTTAATGAGGTTGACACATTAAAAGAACTATCCTGGTGATCTAATTCATTTTTTAACGAGGTTGACATAGAAGACGAACCATCCTCAAGACCTAATTCATTTTTTAACGAGGCTGACATAGAAGATGAACTGTCCTCGGACGAGCTTGTTTCATTTTTTAAGGAGATTGACACAAGAAAATGAACTGTGCTCCGATGACCTCATCATGTTGAATAAGAATTCATGGCTTCCAAGAGTTTCGCACCGGATGGGAGAAAAACATATTGGAAATCAGGACCCAATGCCCCCAACAGACGATGCACAACGGCACTATCACTGAATGCGGGCATGGGACAGGTAGCCACATAATTTACCTATGGCAGGGAGGATACTATCGGTGGATAAAGACCCGAAATTGATGATGGTGGACCAGATGTCATATGAGGACCAAAGAATGAGAGCTGATCAATGGTCACGATTCGACCTTTGTGTGGAAAATAAATCACACGAAAGAGGGAAGAGACAACCGCCCTCATGACATAAGTATAGTCATGCCCCAAGGGTAAATTGAAGTCCAAGGGGCCTGGAACAACCATCACATCTATATAGATGGTTCTCCCTCCCAAAGTAACAGGAAAATTCAGAAGGATCCCTAACGGTTGACTGGTTCCTTTGTTAAATGCCAACAGATTCTGCGTAACAGGCACAAGCGGTGGAGAACCAAAATCTTTCCAAGTAGTTGAAGATAGAATACTAACAGATGCACCTTCATCTATAATAGTGCTAGGTACGACCACATCAAAGGTTTGTATCGTGATCTCAAAAGGCACATAAGAAGGAAGGCGATATCCTGCAAATCGACTCCAATCGAAGCAAGCGATCAAACTACTTGGAGGGGGTACCATCGAAATGAGACAGTCTTCCCTTGGTGTTACTGGAGCAAGAGGAGAATCCTCCTCGACCTCCATCATGGGAGCAGGAGGAGCAGCATATTGAATCACAGGGATGGGATGATCTTTCTCCAAGTCCAAGGAATCTAAGAAACAAGAGGAACGTGAGGGTGATGAGATCCACTCTCGATGGAAAAGACCTGATGAACCATAGGCAGGATCAGATCGAACAATTCCTTGACCAATGGTTGGTTGGGAATGGATTCATGAATTTGAATTTATGAGGGAATGGGATCGACCAAGGATGAATCTTGACCGCTTGTGGGATCAACTAGGGGAACACTTGAATAAAGCTTCTGGTAACCAGCTGGAAGGTAGGATGTAGAAACAATAGAGTTGTCCACCACTCTCGTGGCTTCATCCATGTATGGAAAAAGGTGAATGGGATGATGCCCTTCACATAACTTACAGGTATTGGTAATATTACCCTATTTCTTACGAGTTTTATCATTACTAGTTGAAGATATGCCACCAATATGACTTCTAGAAGCCAAATGCAATGACGGACGACCGTTGGACCATGATTCAAGTACCTTGGGAATGCTAGGGTAGTCTTAAAGAAGGTGGTCACCTTTGCACAACATGCAAGGGAATTTCACTTTCCATGGAAGGTTGGATGGTTTCTTAGGTGCAATGGCTGCAGAACTAGCCTCTCCTTTATCTGACTTCTTCTTCTTCGTCTTCTTCTTCTTCTTCTTAGCCACCTAGTTACTAGAATCTAGGCTTACACTAGGCGAAGTAGAAGAGGAGGATGAAGAAACAAGTGAAAAAGGGGAGAGGCCCACCTTGGAATCAACATGGTGCTGTTCAGGTGGGGGTGATGGTCGAACAGAGATAGGGGCATTCGAGACCACCGAGGTCAAAAACAACCACACGGGCAAACCAACAGTTAACCCTGGAAGAGAAAACTTTGCTATATAAGGAGCACCAACATTCCCAAAAGCAGGAAAAGGACCACGATTCCCTTCGGAGGGGATTCCTTGGTTGGAAAACTTCAGAAAAGTTACCATCAGAAAAAACGGCATAATAACACTAAGGAAGCTAACTTTAACCAAGAATATTTTGTGGACAGTTAATTTTAAGATACTGAAACCAAATTTTATCATTTCATATTTTAAGAGTTGAGAAATAGGAAAAAGGTGACTCTATCGCTTTCAGGTTGAAACTAGCATGAAAGGACAAGTGCCCGATGATCTTTTCAAATTTAAGGAGTCAGTAAAGATAAAAAATGACTACTCAAGTAGTTTAGGAAAAAGGGTGTACCAGGTTTCCGTGAACTACCATATACACCTTGGTAATAAAATGAAAGAAAAAAGACCAAGGACTTGATGTACATGCAGGTAGTCTCCCCAAATGTTGTGTTCGGTGTATCGCGGTTACAAGGCGGCTGACTCGGCTTCCTACAGATAAAAGGATTGCAACCTAGAGGGGTCTCCCTTTATATACTCGATGGTACGGGGAGCAGAAGCCCGTACTAGTGCTGTCTAAAGCCAGATGGCGAGCGACAGCTGCTAGGTTTAAAGATGCCAGAACACGTTTCTAACTTAGACCACTAAATTTTTCGTTGGGTTAATGTTGCCTTAGGTTAATTGAGTAATGTTTAAGTTGATATTTTATTTACGTTTCAGTTCCAAGGTCCTATTGAATGTTGGATCTCAAAAATCCCTAAATGTAGGCTACATGCCAAAAGATATCATTCTGTTCGATGAAAAGATATCTACTAGAAAGTTGGGAGTTTTCAAACGTTAGAAAATAATGAGAACATGCGAAAACATCCACTACAGTATTCGATGCAAGCTAATGAAAATGAGCAATCTTTCTTAGAATTGTCCAATGCTAGATATGCGAAAGACTTTCAATTTCACAATGCCAACAAGAATGTGAACAATGTTTTTTTTTGTTTTGATTTTTCAATGTGATAGAGGAAACAATGCAGTAAATGACATAAAAAACGAACCAACACACTAGTTCGATAATGTTAATGCGAGAGTTGAAGCGAAATAACTTCAATCAACTCAAAACAAGCAAAGAAAAACTCAAACCAATGTTGCAATCTCTAAAATTGAAGAAATATTTCCAAACAAACGCATGCAAGCAGTGTGATCTATGCTTGGAGTGACAAGAAGAAAAATTGAACGAAAGAGGCAAGAATCATTCAACCAATGCAATCACTCAAACAGATCAAGGGAGCTGAATGCAACCAAACAAAGAATGAATTTGACTACGAAACAAAAGACCCAAACTCCTAAAGGAGGCTCAGCATATAGAAGCACTTAAAAATCCTAAGGTTGTGATGCTGATAGCAAAATGGAAAAACAGTTGAAGGAAGGAAGCTGATCACAATAAAAAACAATCCCAAAGCACTCAAGACATATCAAAAAATCACCGAGAAGTATAAGCACTGGCTAAAAATCTTGAAAAAAGACCAAACCACAAAACCTACAGGGGTTGGCACGTTTGTTTGGCTGTAATCAGCGCCAAACAGGGGATGGCACAAGCGCAACACTAGAAACAAGTGCCAGTCGATGCGACTGTCTGACTAGAAAGCACGCCAAGCCAGTTAACTCGGGAAAAAGGGAAAAATGGAAAGACAGAGGTCAATTCTGATCCTCTGGGGCTGAACAAGGCTCTTAGACTTAGGAGAATGATCAGAAAAGGTAAAACAAGCATTCAAAGACCAAAATAAGACCTAATGGGTGAAAGACAAACTCGCATTGATCCCCAGCTAAGTCGCCAATTTTTTAGTGAGGTAAATCCCCTCTGCGGACAGAGGTGATCCTCATCCCACTAGCCATAGAGTGGGTCTAGCCACAAACAAGACACGCTATAATATTGATTCCTAGTTAACAAATGGATGGAGATTCGATAGATGACTTACTGAAGGTCCTACACTGTTGTTTTCAGAAAGAGTGGCTACTTCTCACTCCTGATTTAACAGATCATGATCCGCTTGATTTCACGCTCGAACACCTGCACACACACAAGAAAAAATGACAATACACAACATACTAATTCACATTCATAAATATCAGTCATTCAAAGAGGACTAAATCAGTTGCATTAAATAATCAACATAACACAATGATGGAACCAACACCATAGTCAAGTATATTAATAAATGGAAGGAAGAGTACAACCAAGCTTCGACGTTGCGATCTCGTCCAACAGGATTCAAGTGGAGCACATCACACAAAGGCTTGTCGGAAATTCGGATAGGGCTCTCTCTACGGAATTCTCCTTGGTTCTACCTTCTCAATAGCAATTAATTAGCTATAGTCTCTTCTTCTCCAGGTTAAGCTCCTTGGGTATCTATTCAGCTAGCTTTCATAAAGGGAGAAGGCTTGTTTATATAGAGGGAGAGGGAGAGGTTAGGATCCCTATAATTATGGAAGGGAGACCTATCTTCAAGGAGTGTCCCATAGGGGTTGGAAACCACTGCCGAAAGAGGGAGATCCGTGGCTGATCAACTTAACCACTTCCTGTGACTCATCCCTGAGGTGGTTAGAAGGAAACTTCCACCTCTATTTGTTAAAAAAAATTCCTAAAACAGCTGGCGCGGGAACTACACAGAGACATAGCACCAGGTGGCGTGGGATCTAGTGAAAATTTACCACATTGGTGCGAGGGGTGAACTGGCTACTCGCGCCAAGGCCAAAACATAGGTTTTTGTGTGATTTTTGAGGAAATGTTCAATAGGAAAAATGATTTCCTTATGTAGAAGGATGCAAAGAAGGTGTTTGCAGAGTATGACACTCCTCACAAGTCACGGGAATGATCCTCCAATATGCGAGACAAGGGATTGTAGGGATGGTGACGAAATGCTATGTAACACTTGGACTCATACATACTCCTTCGGATTAAGGTGGGGAATGTTGGACACCTAATCCGCTAAGGGTTAAGGTGTGGAAGTGGAATAGACATAGGAATTCCGATAGACCTTGGAAGATGAATCCAAGGGTGATAAGAATGTATTATAAATTTACATATATGTTAATAAGAGAGATATACTCATGCTTATCTTATCTTTTGTCGATTATTTGAATATGGGTTTAACAATGAAGACAATGGTGAATCTTACTGTGATGAGACACATGCAGATGATGACATGTAAGTTGGGAATTAGTGAATCCAAGAATAGACTTTGCTAATGATGGTGAAACTTCTAAGAGAGCATTGAATAATATGTTTCATCTAGTATGTAAGATTACAGTTGATGATGATCTATTTGCATTAGAGGTTCAGACATTTAATTTTGAGAATGAAAAATATGGTTTTTCATATGAATTAATGTTTTGTGGAGGTGAGAATGCATTTGTAGTGAATTTAGCAGAAAATGATGAAATTGGTGAAGTTGAATTTGTTAATGAGCACATGCATGCTCGAATATTCCACCATAGAGTGGATGAAAAATATGTTGGTGACATGTGTGGTATGTCTTTTGAAAAAGAGACTAGTTGTGGCAATATGGAAGTATCATGTTTGATGAAGAATTGAAGGTTGAAGTTTTCACTGTAGAAGCAAGTTATGAAGCAAAAGTTGGAACTGCTCATAAAACATTGTGTGATCTAATAGTAACTAACGATGAGGAAGAGGATAAAGTGATTCAAGAGTATTTGATTAGAATATATACTAACTACATAAGAGTTGAAGGTAGTGCCATTGTAGTTGAAGACGTAGAGAAGAGCGAGGGAGATGAGAAAGATCTCATTGTAAATTAATAAATATGTTATTAACATCGATTTTGAGTATGTAGGTAGACACGACAAAAATCTAGTTATAGTTATAGCTAAAAGGGAATATGAAGAAAAATATGTAGAAAAGGACATGGAGGATTTTAAAGATGAACAAGAACGTAGTGAAACAACCATTTAACAGTAAAGTTAAGGAGAAATAAAATTATGCTATCAAGAAATATGACAAAAATAATATCACGAGTATCAAGCATAAGAAGCAAGGTCAAGTTCACAATTTGAAGATGAAGAGTTTTGGCAGCAACTTATGAGTGAAAACATCTTTGAAGAGGAAGTTGTAGAAGAAAAATTCAGAAAGATTAAATTTTTTTTTAGAACAAATACGAGAGAAATAAAAAAAAAAATGCAGCAATAACAAATGAAGAAATATGGAGCTTATAGCAAGAAAGAAGAGCTAATAATGAAGCAATTTTGGTGGTATAGAATTTGGAAGAAACTAAAAAAAATCCAAGTTTGTAAAAAAAAAATAGAGTCATTGTAAGTCTAGTTGATGTTGAGATTGCAACAAGATGATGAGCTTAGTGGAAAGAAGTCGCCTTCACTAAGTGGGCCTGCAGGCTATTTTTGGCGCAAAGTCTATTTTTACACATACGGATCATGTTCTATGAGTTGCAGGATGCTATTTGTGGATAGTTGGTCAAGTCGGGAAAAATAGATGGACTTCTATTTTTATACATATTGTGTTGGGTGTGGAGCCTCATTATCTTGTTTATTTTGTATCACAGCATTGGACCCCCTGTACCTTAAAAGGGGCGGCAATGCCGCCCATAATTAATCACTGCCGTGGGGGGTCCACGGGGGGCGGCAGCGCTTTTTGGAGCCCCCCCCTAGCGGGGGCTTTCGAGGGCACCGCCCCCGAAGCTAAAAAAAAGATGTAAAATTGCCTTGTAAAAGTATAGTAATTTCTAGTCAATCTGGGCCATTCATAGGCAAATGATCTGACGGTAGAAGTTATGTTTGGATTAGGGTTTCTTGCCCTAGAAGGCAACCCCTCGTTTTGATGAGGGTATTGTATTGCGGCTGTGTATTGTATGTGCATTCTCGGAGCGAGAAACAGAGAGGGAGACTATGAGAGAACAAAGGATATTACAGCGGATCTGCTGTAGGTTGTGTCTCTTCATTTTGCTGGATAATAGAAAGGAAGGACTGGCTGTTCGGGGTGGACGTAGCCCAAACTGGGTGAACCACGTATATCTGTGTCTCTCTGGTTTTATTTGTTTTGTGTGCTTGTATTTTCCGCATATTTTATGTATTGCATTGCTCTGTAATATATAATTTTCTAACATATTGGGCGAAATCTATTTTTAGATTTCCAGTCTAAAAATAGATATGTCGAATATTATTAGCTCTTAATAATATTTGGACTATAAACATTATCTTATTCTCTTGGAGCACTTCAGTTAAGTGCATAGATATGGCATAGGAGCTGACATAAGGAATTACGCTATTCCTGAGGGTTATGTGGAGCTATTGCATGGATACTTCAGTTAGAACTCATGTGATAGAGTTTGGTGGAGTTGATTGAGGAAGTTAATGGAGTTGTGTTCAGTTTAACTAATCTAAACATAGTTGAGCTAGTTGTATCTAGTCTAACTGATTGATACACTAGTGAAGAGTGGTGTGAATTAATTATTAATAATTCAATAATTATAAACTCATTAATCAACTAAAGAATACATCAGTTAACTTCAGTGCATGGACAGTTTCAGTGGAGACCAGTGAAGAGATAGGTGAAAGAGCAGGTTAACTATCAGTTGTGACTATACTGTTGCATATTTGCAACAACCAGTGATTGGAAGAGCCAATGAGGATTGCGCAGTACAGGATAGGTGGTTCAAAGTTATTTATGATCCATTCTATAACATTTATTACACAATAGAGGTTGGCTATCAGGTGGCAGAGATTGGAGCATGTGTTTTGCTAGATCTAGCTTGACTAGTGTGTAGCAATTGGAGGTTGTGCTGAGAGCTTGTGAGGAGCTTTGTACAATGATTGTTACACGATCTCTATGACATATAATATACAGATAGTTGGGGTTTTTATATTTAAGCTTTCCCATGAAATACTATGTTCATATGTGTGATTGTTTATGGTTTTAATGTGCACATCCAATTGTTTTTATTTCCGCAATTAATGATCAAAGGTAGAAGAGATTCTGTATTTTGAATGAAGTTAAAATAGTGTGCGATCAGGAGAATCTCAGTGAATAATGTATATCAGTTATTGAAATTTATACATGGTATCAGAGCGATATTGATCATTGGAGAAATTTCAAAACATTGAAGCGGTTGAGTTTTGTGCTGGTGGAATTCTAATTTGCAGCAGTGTTTTCTTGGTTTCAAAGTTGAGATGTCTTTCAACAGATTGTGATTGGAGTATGCCCTTGAGGGAAGCTCGAATTATATTGCATGGAAGGATAGGATGGAGGCGATGCTAGATGACAATGGGTTGAAGGAGTTGATAGATGCAGAAATTCCAAAACCTGCTTCTAGCGATGCTGCCGCACTGGACGCATGGCAAAAGAAGACAGCAAAGTGTCGAAGGATTCTGTTGGAAGGTGTGAAGGATCACATAGTATCTAGCCTTCATGGTAAATCTTCTCCATTTTTGATGTGGAAAGGCTTGACAGATTTATTCCAAAGCAAGAGTGACCAGAGGAAGTTGGCGCTCAAGGATAAACTCAGGAACATAAAAATGGAGAAAGGCGACAAGATGTTCGGGCATACGATGTTCGCTCCAATGTGTATGAAGTAGCAGTGGAAGTGTAAGTGATCATGGCGGTAAGTTATTCAATTTATTGGCTCTCCTTGGGCTTCCAAAGAGTTGGCATTCCTATTAGGACTCTGTCAATGGTCGGGAGAAATTGCTAGGATGGGAGCGACTTTGGTCGGATCTTGTGCAAGAGGAGATAAGGTGAAGTACTAGGGATGGATCTTCATCAAAGAACTCAGATGAAGAAAATTGCGCTTTGGCTGCCAAAGAAAGGAAAGGGAAGAGCAAGAAGAATTCTTCTCAATCTGGTGCAAAAGGCAAGAAGCAGGACATGTCCAAGGTGAAGTGCTTTCACTGTCACCAACACGAACATTACACCACTAATTGTCCACAGAAGAAGAAAAATAAGCAGGTTGCTGGATCTGTAGCTGCAGAGGCCTTAGCCTTGTAGTTTGAGCTGGATTTTTCACCGATCGCATGCTTGGTCTCAAGTATGATGGGTTCAGTGTGGTTTCTTGACAGTGGTGCGTCTTTTCATATGACTGGAGAAAAATATTTGTTTACTGATATGGATGAGAAAGATATTGGAGTGCACATCGAGATGGGCGATGAGGGTAGATACAGTGCGACCGGTATCGGTACCATTTCCTTTGAGAGGGAGTCTGGTAAACCCTTCGTATTGAGGGAAGTGATGCATGTTCCAGGATTGAAGAAGAATCTTATCTCTCAGATGTTAGAAGACAAGGGATATGATGTTGTCTTTTAGCAAGGGAAAGGCTTTCCCCTGTAGTAAGGCAACTGGTGAGACCAAGGATAGGGGTTCGAGTTGAGAACCTTTATCAATTGTAGGTAGATGGTCGCGCAGGAATAAGTGTGCAAGACAGAAGAGCAGGATCTCGGGATGATGGCGAGCGTGGCACCGGAGATTGGGCTTACCTTCACCATGGAGCTTTGAAGATACGACAAAGAAACATTTCTACTGGGATTCCTAAGGGCACTCTTGCGCAGTCAGATCAATGCAAGGGGTGTACCTTGGGAAAATTTGTGAAAGCCACCTTTCACGAGAAGGATAGTCGTGCCATGATGATCCTTGAGAGAATTCACACAGATGTGTGTGGACCTTTCTTAGTAGCTTCGACAGCAAAGCACGGGTACTATGTGATCTTTGTTGATGATTTTTCTCGGAAATGCTGGATCTTCTTCATGCATAAGAAGAGCAAGACATACTCAAAGTTCTGTGAGTTCAAGTCACTGGTTGAGAAGGAATCGGGGAAGCATGTGAAGGCTCGTAGGAGCGATAATGGTGGTGAATTCATCTCTGCCGAATTCAAGGACTTTTGCAGCGTAGAAGGAATTCGAAGAGAGCTCATAGCACCTCATAACCCACAGCAGAACGGGGTTGCTGAGCGAAAGAACAGAATGATCATGGGTGATGCATGGGTGATGTTGCATGATCAGGGCCTACCCATTCACTTATGGGCGGAGGCATGCAATAATGCAGTATATGTGTTATATGTGCAAGTAATCAGCTACATCCTCACAGATAATTTCTGGCATGAGCGCTCTTGTAGAGGCATTTATGGTAAAAGAGTCACGGAAATTTCCTATTTGAGGATTTTTGGTTCACCTGTTTACATTCATGTGACGAAGGATGCCAGGAAGAAGCTGGAGCCAACTGCAGAGGTTGGGATATTTGTGGGGTACACTGATATGCCCCACAAATATCGTGTGTATTTTCTAGATAGTCGCAAGACTGTTGTGCGACGGGATATAAAATTTCATGAGGAAAAAGCCATGAAGTGTTCGCTTTAGAGGGAGACACACTTGCATGCAGATGAGGAGCTTGTAGTTCCTAAGGATGAGCTTTAGTATGTGGATCAGCCACAAGAGGAATTTCATGGAGTGGAAGAGACCACGGCGTGCCGCCAACCATCGAGGGCTAAGAACATTATAGAAGTTGAGCGACTGGCTCAAGATGCAGAGAAGGTTGTTGGAGCACCTACATCACATCACAGACAGAGACAGTCACCTAACCGGTATACTGGATACATGGCTCTGACGAGCAACTGTATCGTGACGGATCCATCCTCTTTCGAGGAAGCCGTGGAGGATCCCGCATGGGTAGATGCCATGGTGGAAGAGTATGATTCGATTGTCAGAAACAGTGCATGGGAGATTGTCCCAAGGCCGGAAGGGAAATCAGTGGTGGGTTCGAGATGGATCTACAAAGTGAAGCAAGCAGCTGACGGGAGTGTGGAGAAGTACAAGGCAAGATTTGTTTCCCGAGGCTTCTCACATATTGAGGGGATCGATTATGAGGAAACCTTTGCACCTGTCGCAAGGTATTCTTCCATACGGATGATTCTTGCTCTCTCAGCGCAGATGGGGTGGCACATTCATCAGATGGATGTGAAGACTGCATTCCTCAATGGGTGATTGAGGAGGAGTGTGTACATGTATAGCTCCTGTTTCGAGATATTCAGCAGCTTAGCAACAAAAGTGTGCTCAAGAGAAAGAGGTTATATAAGAAACAAACACCTCATGCTTGGTAATAATACACACAGATAGATAGTTATTTCACCGAACTTGGATTCTCCAAGAGTGAGGCAGATCCGATTCTATACCAGATAGTGGTGGAGGATAACTTGCTGATCATTGTACTTTATGTAGATTATTTGATTTTGACAGGTGATGAACTGTTCATACACTCATGCAAGGATGATCTTGAAAAGGAGTTTGAGATGAAGGACTTCATTATTTTCTCGGATTGGAAATTTGGTAGCACAGTGATGGACTGTTTGTTTCTCAAGGCAAGTATGCCCAGGAGATACTGGAGAAGTTCAACATGCATGGCTACAAGCCTGTTGATACTCCTCTTCCTAGTTGATGGAGGAAGGAGGATGCTACTTCGGCGGAGGTAGTGGATGCCACTGTTTATCGATAGTTGGTGGTGTCGTTTATGTATCTATTCAATACACGACCCGACATATGCTATAACCAGCTTTCACAAGCTATGGTTAAGCCTGCCAAGCTCTACTGGAAGGCAGGCAAGCATGTATTGAGATATCTCAGAGGCACATCGGGATATGGATTATGGTACAGACAAGCGATGAGGTGAAGCCGTGTGGCTTCATCTTTATAAATAAGCAGGAGCAAATGCATGTAAAAGAGCACATCCGGAGGGATTTTCAGATCTATCGCGTCGACAATAGTTTCCTGGGTATAGTTTCAATTAGAGATCCGTGGCACTTCATTAGTAGAGGCCAAGTATATGGCAGCGATTTTGGCTGCATGCGAGGCTATATGGATGAGAAATATTCTGGTCAGGTTGTTCGGCTCACACTTAGAGCCTACTGTGATTTATTGTGATAATCAGAGTTGCATCAAACTCTTGGTTAATCCATTATTTCATGATAGATCTAAACACATTGACATCTGGTATCATCATATCAGAGATTGTGTGCAGTGGAGAATCGTGTTACTTTCATACATTCCTACGGAGGATGAGGATGCTGATATCTTGACGAAGGCGCTCACCAGGAGCAAATTCGAATACCACAGGGGCAGGATAGGGGTTGCAGATAATCCATATCTTGTTGAGAGGGAGTGTTGATATTCAACAAGATGATGAGCTTATTGGAAAGAAGTCGCCTTCACTAAGTGGGCCCGCAGGGTATTTTTGGCGCAAAGTCTATTTTAGACTATGTCTATTTTTAGACATATGGATCATGGTCTATGAGTTGCAGGATGCTATTTGTGGATGGTTGGTCAAGTTGGTAAAAATAGATGGACCTCTATTTTTAGACATTGGGTGAAGTCTATTTTTAGACTGCCAGTCTAAAAATAGAACAGTAAAATATTATTAGCCCTTAATAATATTTGGACTCTAAACATTATCTTGATCTCTCGAGCACTTCGCTAAGTTCCATGATATGGCACAGATTACATAAGGAATCATTTATTCCTATTTCCTAAGGGTTATGTGCAGCTATTGCATGGATACTTCGCTAGAAGTCATGTGACAAAGAGAGTTTGGTGGAGTTGATTGAGGAGTTAATGGAGTTGTGTTCAGTTTAACTAATCTAAACATAGTTGAGCTAGTTGTATCTAGTCTAACTGATTGATACACTAGTGAAGAGTGGTGTGAATTAATTATTAATTAATTCACTAATTATAAACTCATCAATCAACTAAAGAATACAATAGTTAACTTCAGTAAATGGACAGTTTCAGTGGAGACCAGTGAAGAGATAGGTGAAAGAGCAGGTTAACTATCAGTTGTGACTATACTGTTGCATATTTGCAACAACCAGTGATTGGAGAAGCCAATGAGGATTGCACAGTAAAATCCAGGTGGTTCGAAGTTATTTATGAGCCATTCTATATCATTGATTACGAAATAGAGGCTGGCTATCAGGTGGCAGAGATTGGAGCATTGATTAGATCTAGCTTGATTAGTGTGTAGCAATTGGAGGTTGTGCTGAGAGCTTGTGAGGAGCTTTGTACAATGATTGCTACATGATCTCTATGACATATAATATACAAATACTTTGGGTTTTCAGCTTTAAACTTTCCCATGAAATAATGTGTTCATATGTGTGATTGTTTATGGTTTTAATGTGCGCATGTGATTGCTTTTATTTCCACAATTAATGATCAATGGTAGAAGAGATTATGTATTTTGTATGAAGTTAGTGTGTGATAAGGAGAATCTCGGTGAATAATATATCAGTTATTCAAATTTCTACAGTTGAGACTTAGACTTGCAAGCATGTTTAAATTTTCTTGATTCATGATTAGTTAAAGTTGAGTCATATGGTCGTAATTCAGCGGGGTTGTTAGAAATACTAATTACTCTCATATGCTTGCAATGCATGAATATTTGAGTTAAGTTAAGAAAAACGAGTGGATTCTAATATTAGAAGTAAAGTCTAGTGTGAGTTTTCATGTATTTATCTCGAGAAAAGTCAAGTCTAGTTAAAGTTTGCATGATTTCATACTTTGGAAGTTTGGTATTTATATACATGTGGTTGGGTCATTGTAATCCGAAAAAAGAAGAACTCAAGTCCAGTGTGATTTTTCATGAAGTAGCTACCTAGAGTAAAGTCAAGTCTAGTTAGCCTTTGCATGATTTCATATTTGTAAGTTTGGTGTTTATATACCTATGGTTTTCATATTTCTTAAGTTTGGTGTTTATATACCTATGGTTACGTCATTGTAATTAGAAGCAAGAATAAAGACATTGCAACTTTCTACAAGTGTATGAGATAGATATTAGTCAATTGACTATCGAACCCAAGACTTCAGACCTTGCTGTAATGGTGAAGATGAAGCCATTCGGAGGAAAGACAAATACATCACACAAAAGCAGAGGAGCACCACAAGGAAAGTCACCCCCATCTCAAGGTATGTCATAAAATAGAAATGAGTCAGCAACCAAATGTTTCTATTATGGTAGAGTTGGTCATATAGCTAAACATTACCGGAAAAATAAGTTTGATGAAAGTCAACATAAATAAAAGAAGCATGTAGGGCACTTTGTTGATGAAAATCATAATCAGGACCTTAGAATGTTTATGGCTGATTCTGTTCTCTATGATGAGAATGATGAAGCAGATACATAGTTTCTGGATTCAAGAGCTTCCACTGACATGATAGATAATAGAAGTTGGTTTGAAAATTTTAAAGAAATGAGTAGTGGTGCTAAAATCTACCTTGGTGATGATAGAGGGTACGAAATCATAGGGTATCGTAATTTTCCTATTGTATTTCCTAATGGAAATATGAGACATATTTAAAATGTAATGTATGTACCCAGAATCAAAAATAATTTGATCTTCATTTCTATGATAACAGATCAGAACCTTAAGGTACAATTTTTAAGTCTTACTATGCTATTAATGATTTGCTAGATCATATGAAGAGAATTGCATCAAGGATTTGAGTAGGAGGTCTGTACAAGTTCAATGTAAGAAGTGTGCCACACCAAGCCTTGACTTCATCACAAATGACTGCAAAAGATTTATGGCATGAAAGTTTCAATCATATTAATTTTAATGACCTGCTACTACTTCATAAATGAGGTATGGTCAATGGTCTTTGTGTTTTAAAGCATGGTCATGTTTATTGTGAAGCATATGCTCTTGGGAATATGCACAAAGATGAGTTTCCTGTAAATGTAGATATAAAGAGGAGAGTTATACTAGAGCGAGTGCACACTGGTTTATGTGGGCCAATGAAGACAAGGTCATTGGGAGGTGCCTATTATTTCTATTTTTTTTTATGACTATACGAGATTCAATTGGGTATAATTTTTGAGAGAAAGAGTCATACTTTTGAATATTTTAAAGTGTTCCAAAGCATGATTGAGAAGAAGATAGGGAAATTCATCAATATTCTATGCTTAGATCAAGGGGAATAATACAATAAGGGTAGTTTCATCAAATACTTTAAAGACCATGGGATACTGCAGAAGTTTACACTACCTCACACAACTCAACAAAACTTGGTCAGAGAGAGGAAAAATAGAACCCTTGTGGAGTGTGCTCGCAACATGCTAAAAGGTAAGAATATTTCAAATGGATTTTGGGCTAAAGAAATAAATACTGTAGTGTATTTGAAGAATACGAGTCCAAAAAAGAGTCTTGATTTTCAAACTCCTTTTGATCTTTGTTAGGATTTAAGCCTACAGTAATTTGTTTAAGATCTTTTGGCTCCAAATATTTTTCTCATGTTCCAAAGGAGGATAGGAAGAAATTGGATTCAAAGGGAATTAAATGCATTTTTGTTGGGTACTACAAGGAGTTTAAAGCATATAAGTTATTTAATCCCTCCACTCATAAAGTCTTTGGAAGTAGAGATGTAGTATTCCATGAGCAGGTTCATGATGGAAACTCTGATAAAGGCAATGAAGAATGGGACATTCCTTTGTTGATGGAAGAAAGGAGTGATGAAACAGGGGACAACCATGAGAAACAATAGGAAAAGGAAGAAGTAGATGGTACAGATATAGTCATCAAGCCAAGTCCATGAAGGGATTATTAGAACAGGTTTGAAGCCACTTCACCACTCAGGAGATCAGGTAGGAAAAATCAACTACCAGCCAGACATAGGGAAAATGTTTTTATAACTAGTATGTTGAATGTTGTTGAACCCTCTATTTATAAATAATCTATTAAATATAGTGAATGGAGGGCAGCCATGGAAGAGGAATATGAATCAACAATTAAAAACAAAAGTTTGGATTTAGTTGAATTACTTGGAGGAAAACAACCCATAGGTTGCAAATGGCTATACAAGCCTAAATTTAAGACATATGGGAGTATAGATAAATATAGAGCTAGGTTGGTCGCAAAGGGGTACTCACAGAAAGAAGGTATAGACTATGAGGAAACATTTTCCCCTGTAGTCAAACTAAACACAATCAAAATGTTAATTTCTTTAGCTACCAAACATCATTGGAATATACACCAGCTAGATGTGAAATCTGCATTTTTAAATGGGGAGTTGAAAGAAGAAGTGTATTTAGAGAAGCCTAAGGGGTTTTTTAAATAGGGGAAAGAAAATTTAGTCTGTAGGTTGAAGAAAGCATTGTATGGATTAAGACATGCACCTAGGTCATCGTATGATAAAATTGATTCATTTTTCCTGCAGCATAGTTATAAAAGAAATAAGAATGATACTAATCTGTATACCGTGTTTTATAAAGAGTGGTGAATTGTTTTTATTTATTTATATCTATATTATACTATCATTACATGAAATTTTGATGAGCTCATTAAAGAAATCAAAGAGAATATGTCACAGGTTTTTGAGATGAAATACCTTGGATACCTACACTGCGGTTTGGGTCTTGAAGTCTAGAGAGATTCTGGCCAGAGTTTTCTGCCACAAGGTAAGTATGTTAGGAGTTTAATAAAAATGTTTAGGATAGATCTGTGCAAATGTGCAGAAGTTCCTTAATAGAAGAATACCAAACTTCAGATTGATGATGGTTCTAAGGAGGTCAATGCAACACTGTATAGATAGCTGGTTGGGAGTCTAATTTACTTGACTACAACTAGGTAGGATTTGACTTACGGAGTAAGTGTATTGATCCAATTCATATCAAAGCCCCTTGAGAGTCATTGGGTTGCAGCGAAAGGTGTCTTAATGTATCTTCAAGGAACCTTATACTTTGGTGTTAAATATACTAATTCGTTTGACGTTAGATTGACAGGTTTTTCAGTCTTCGATTAGGCCAGATATCTAGATGACAGATGGTCCATAATAGGTTTTGCATTCAACATTGGGTCTGGGGTCATTGCATGGAGCATCAAGAAGCATATTATTGTATCCATGTCTTCAGCAAAAGATGATTATCAAGAAATGTGTGTAGCAACATGTGAGGTAGTTTGGTTGAAGAGACTACTGAGGATGACAAAGAAGAGAAAAAAGATGAAACAGTTATAAGATGTGATAAATAGAGCTCAATAAAACTTGCAAATAATCACGTGTTTCATAAAAACACAAAGAATATTGATACATGGTTTCATTTTGTTAGGGAGAATGTTCAGTTAAAGGAAATTCACATTGAATATTGTAATACTTGTGATAATGTTGCTAACATTTTCATTAAGCTTCTTGGTATAACTAAATTTGAGTCATTTAGGGAGATGTTAGGTATACTTGTGAACCCCTTTCTCCATTAAGGGGGAGTGTTGCAGATAATGGAGAAATATAATTTAGAGAGAGTCAGTTCACCAGAACCTTAGATCAGGAATTTGTTCCTACTTCTTAGGTATATGGTCTAACTTCTATATGTGCATGTAAATTATATATTCATGATTTTTGATGTGATTTGTATGTTGAGTGTTTTGTAGATGCAGTATCCAGGTGAAACTCCTCACCTGTGAGCTGCCCAGTTCAATCAATAATTTGATTCTTTAGTTTTATCATCAGCATGGACTCGAAGGAGATAACGTGGTCGGGGAGGAGATAATGTGGTCGGAAGTTGTCATTCTGGTGACTTGGATTTTCATTTGAGAGACCAATGTTTTATTAATATTTTTTTCCATGTAAAATTTTTAATATCTAAAAAGTCTTAAGATGTGTTGTATACAAATGTAAATATGAAGCTATTTTAAATATTTTTTCCTGATTGATCATGCTTTTTTTTCTTTTTTCAAATATTTTTATTTAAAGGCGGTGGTATTTATAGTATTTTTACTTATTATTTAATATTATATAAATTATAATTACACTGGATATAATAGGTGTGTTTTACATTGTTCTCATAGGGACTGTTAATTGGTTTAAGAAGAGTAGCTTGTGCCTCATGCCTATGGTTTTCATGTCCCTTTTTCTTAACATACATTCTTTTATGGATGCAGTGGTTATAGTTCTAGAAACATCCCTTCTGGTGCATTGATACTTCTAGCGAAAATTAGTGAAATTTGTAAGTATCATGATTTTTTTCGGAGAGGAACTACATGTTGATTTCTTATTTATTTCCATTGATACTCCTAGTGAAATTTGTAAGTATTGATGGATTTTTTTGGAGAGGAACTGCATGTTGATTTCTTATTTATTTCCATGGTATTTATGGCCATGTTAATTATCATGAATATTTTTATGTACCTCATTTAACCCCCCTCTCGTTAAATTTTCTTACGGTGAGAGTGGGGTGTGGTGGGTAGATCTCCAACTGAGAGTGCTTTATCTTTAGATCTTCACTGTGTATGGAGATTTTTAATGAAAAAAAGGTTTGTTTAAGAGTAGAAGCCTCATTATAGATGGAGATTATTTCAAGAATCTCTTTCCACGGATGGAATTGAAGGATTGTGAAAGGTAAACTTGAAGGCTTGTGAAAGGTAAAGTTGGTTCATAGAGTTTTTAAGATTGGTTATTTATTTACAATATTTTCTTCAAAAGGTCAAAATGACAATTTTGTAGTTGAAAGAAAAAATGAGGGCTTAAGGAGTGTAAAATAAATATGGTGGGCTTAAGGAGCTTAAAATGCACTGGAAATGGTATAAAGTAAATTGAACATTTTATTTTCATTTTGAAATTCCAATAGAGATGAGTATGCAAAGGGTTTTGAACTAATTATTTCCTTCTTGAATTATTTTACTATAACGAACATTTGCTGATTTCAGGAAACTCTTTGCTGCAATGGAATTGAAGGGTTGTGAAAATTAAAGCTGGTTTGTGGAGTGTAATATTCCTTTCCTTGATCTAGTCAAAGTGGACGGAATCGGTCCATGGTATTACTGTGATATTTTCCCATGGTATCGACCCATGGTATTTGTTGTTGGTTTTTTAGGAAACTAATAAGATAATGTCCATCAAGCCTATAAAAAGGGATAGAAGCTAGGCATTTAGGATCATTCTAGTATTATCTATCTTATTTTGTTTTGGTGAGAACTTGGCGTGGCTAGTTCTAGCATTGATCCTAGGACAAAAACCCCGTGGTGTTTGTTTGGTGGATCAATCCAGGGTCCAAGATTGTTCTTCAGTATTAGTTTCCTGTTTTAATGAGCAACCGAGCATGCCACTACAAAGGCTCATATATTTTTGTGTGGGAATGTATCTTTGTTTTCAGTTAATAATATAAATAAAGGGCTGCATCTCTAGATATGTTTGTGTTCTTGTTTTTGATGAAAAGTAGTTTTAAATCAGAACACTAACATGTTCTAGATCTATTGAAATTTTCCCTGTTTGGAATCTTACAGTAGTATCAGATTTATGCATCTTGCCAGCCTGAGGGTTTATTATAGATCAACTTCAAGAAAATATCGCGATCCAAAATTCAAGAGAAACTAGTTTTCGGTGATTTACCCTAGCTAGAATCTCTGCAATTTCGGTGCTGCCCTATAGCAGCCACCCTAATTAGCTCATTATTATTGAATTTTATTGAGTATATTTTTCTCTACGGATATCTATGATACATCAAGGTGGAATCCCACTAGTAGTTGAGGACCAGAACACCATTCAAAAGTATTAAAGGAAGGGTATATATCAATGAAACTTGGAAGGTTGATCCATTACTGTCATAATTGTTAATGGGACACAGGTGGAAGTATTGGAGAGATGTGAAAACAATTCTAGGGTTCGACGTGCTTGTTGTTGCTACAAAGGAAAAGGTTCCGCACTGGTAGATTATTAAGTTGACCAATTGCATGGTGGTATCATTATTCGCCTTAGTGATATCCAATTGAAATTATGTGTTACCCTTGATATTGATCATCATATTGCTAATATGGTATTCATTGCCCCTTTGGCTGGAATGGAATATGGTGCATCATAGTATGATATTCATACAACATCACAAAAAGTCGGATAATCGTTTGCGTGGAGACCAAGTTATCTACATGATTTCATAAAATTCGTTGGACAAAAGTGTGGGCAAACGATCTCCAGGGCTATCTCTAGGGAGAAAAATTATAACCTACTATGAGCTATCTATGGCTGCATATGTAAATCATAGTAGACCACTGGGCATAGGAAAGTTTCTCCCTCGAGGGTTTTAGGTGCCAAATATTATTATTTCTGCTGTGGTGCGAATTGCTATTTGTGGAGATCGATTTATTTAACAAGAAGACGAGTTTTTGATTACTTTAGTGTCGAAATTATTTAGATAAGAGGAAAAATAATTATTGTTGAGGGTCAAATTTCCTATCTGTCTAGAGGTCAATTTACCCCATCTAAGATCAGTCTTGTGCTTATAAATTAACATAGACCGAGAGCATAAATTGTTTGAGTTATTCATCAGTATGTTCAAATTCTGGGTTTATAATTAATACTTGAAGGGTGAGTTTCAAGTGCAAGAGGATATATCTATTCTTCAACAGAAGATGTATTTAGTATTGATTTCTAGAAGGGAACTTCGGTGGGATTTATTCTCACCCTAACTGACATTACCATCTTCAGTAGTATTTGATATTAGCCTAAGTGGTCTCTTATTTTTCAGAAGCCCTCCTACAACCAGCTAACCAGTTTCAAGGATCAGATCTCTATCTATAGAGGGTTTCCCATTCTTCATATATATATATATATATATATATATATATATATATATATATATATATATATATATATATATATATATATATATATATATATATATATATATATATATATATATATATATATATATATATATATATATATATATATATTGGGCTTTCCACATTGATCATTTATGGGTTGAGAGCACTAGTTTCAAATTTATTTGCAGGGACGAGTTGATTGCTTTGATTTGTGAAAGCTAATGCACCGGATTACATTGAAGGGCCACGAGGCCATACTGTTTTGTGGAGAAGTATCAGATCGGAGGTGTCTCACAGGTCTCGTCCGAGATCGGAGATTCCCAATAGAAGTCAATACCATCCAGTGTTACACCAGGCGATCAAATAACATGCAGATAGTAGAGGTGCCGTCCAATGATCTGCCAAATAAGTGTGAGTGTTATTGTAGGTCCTGTGGGCCGAGTGGATGTTTGAATCTGATCATAAGACAAGAGGACACAAATTGTGAGAACTTGTAGGAAGGCCAAGAGCCCGTATTTAATTCACTTATTTCCGTACAGAAGGGCTTGGTTGTGCCATACATTGCAGGTAGAGGTCAAGCATTTTGACGTTTAATAAGTGGAGTCAAGCAATCACCCTTTTACAATAGCAACCTCTTCTTTGTCAAAGTTCGTTGGCCAAACATCAAGAATTATTACAGCCAACGACGATATGTAATGGAATCGACTCTTCACAACATAGCATATTTATGCCATCATCTTCAAAATAACTGAAGCAAGTCCTAGATAAAAGGAAAAAATGGCTATGTTCTAGAGTTTAATGAGCGAGATTATATCCACAAGGCAGACCTAGATCTAGTGTTAGAGCTCTATATTCTAGGTGTAAACCTATACCTATTAAATTTGGATGAGAAATAACATAGGACAAATTGTACACTGCAAGAGGGCTGATTTGAGGTGGTCGATGTTGAGGCCTTAATTATTTGCAAGGAAATTTCTTCTACACCAGCTATTGTTGCATTGTGTTATTATTTTCGTCGCTATTATTCGTAGGTGTTCAATTTCCTTGTGAGGGCTGAAGATTTATCATTTGTTTTATTTCAATCCTAGTATAGATCGATTTCTCAAAAGGGTGTAAATTAGTTTTATTGAAGAAAGCTGAAGAGAGAATAAAAAGTATTGAGATCCATTGATGCCAAACCACAATGTCAGCATTTTACTTTTGAAAACACCACAAGAATAAGCATAATGATACATCACTCGATTCTATGGGCTACAATACTTCTATGAATCACATATGGCAACAATATATAGAAAAAAATCTAAATTAGAATAGCAGGCCTTTCTCTCAAAAGGTCCATGTTATCTTTCAGTAGTCAAAAGATATCTGGAAGGAAGATGTAAAAATCAAGTGCCTCTTTCAAATTGGATCCAAATTTCAAGGCACAAAATTAGAAGATATCATCCTACAGCTAGAAACATTAAATATGGCTTTGAGCTTGATAGAGAAATCAAAATGGGAAGGGTCAAGTTGGGCCTTGAATGCATCCATGCTTACTTTGAGACAACCTAGGTTCTTGGAGTATTCTTGTGGAAAGGTTAGACTCACGTTCGCCCCTTGTCTTAGTAAAATCATAGGCTTAACAACACCGCTACTGCCCTACAATGATGACATCATGAGGAGGACATTTTGGGTAATGGTAGAAGCACTCCAAGGGTTGGAAAACACCACCCTTCTTACTTTTTTTCAGAAGTGCATAATTTTGGAACGCGTGGAGAAATTCAAATTTGGTATACTTATGCTGGATCTAGGGTGTGATGACTTAATCCTTCAGATGCTCCAATAATTCTGCACTGGAATTACAACATCTCATCCAAAATTCATCAAAACATACATGCAAAAGATCATCTCTCCGATCTTAAGGGAATATAGGGCCATCTGTGAACAAGTGAGATCCAAATTGTTGGCCATTTAGAGGAAGGAGCTAATTGTATCACCTACTGCTTATGAACTAGCTGAGGGGTTGATGAAATAGAGCATCAAAATACTTAGAAAGAAGTTAACCAAGGAGGAACTAAGAAGGATTTGTGGAGACAAAAAGAATGAACTAAGGAGAAAATACTTATGCCTTGTATGCAAGGGAGTTTGGGCACTTGACCATTCATGTCCAGATGATAGGAAGGAAAAAAGGGTAGAAATATTAGAGACTTATTTAGATCGTGTGGATTCATCCATAGATGGGTTGATCGGTTTTCAGGAGAGGGCCTATGAAGGATTTTAGTAGTCAAGTACCAATGGTTAGCAGGGAAATTCATAAAGATTATGGGAAATCAGGTATAAAAAACAGTCCACTAGTACATCCATGTTGGACAACCAAAGAGGATGGACAACTTATCCTCACATGTAAAGAGGCCCAAGAAGAATACGCTCAAGGAGAATCAAATGAGGATCCAGCCATAATAAATCAATATGATGAGCATGATCATGCAAGGCATCATGAAAAATATAGTATGTAGGATGAGTCATTTCTAAAGGGCTAATCAAAGGTTCAAGTTGAAGTAGTGGTCGTGGGGCATCCGGTGCAGTCAAATATAGAGACATTCCGCAGTGCACTAGAATTGCCAGTGAAAGAAATTCGGGAGAGGATCATGCATTTCAAGAAAGATCTTATGTTGTTGAAGTAAAGAATCTGGAAAACCCGAGACACTGTCTTACAGGAGAACAAAAAAATTGAGGAACTCATAGGGAATGTGCCAAATCATCGACCAAGCGGTCTAGTATTAAGGAACAACTCAAGTCCCTCACAAGGGAGCATGAGGAGTACAATTGGGAGTTCCATAGCAGTGCTCTACATAAATACATAGATAAGGCTTGCAACACCAAAAACCCACCTTTATACATTGAGAAGATTAGGGTAGAGTTCTCAAATACATCATGTTGGGTAACCAAGTAGAGTAGCACAAATAAAGCCTCAAACAACATCAACATAGTATATTTGTAGATATTAATTCTTTCCCAAGTATGGATTGGTGAGAGATTATGAGTTGGTATTCTATTGATGCATTGATTCTTTGGAGGATACCCATAGCCAAGGGAAAATTACAACTTGGGACATTTGGTGCGGGCAGTGATGGAGGGTTGAAATGCTACCATAACCCACAGGTCCCAGGATTTAGGTGGCATTGGGATCTAGGAGAATCCATTGGGGGGAAGATTGACCAAAGGATTGTTTGGGATCCAGGTAAATATATTGAGGGAAGGATTGGTCAGAGGAGTGTTTGGGATCCAGGTATCGAAGGATCCATTCAGGACCATTCAACATGGAGGGATGGAACAATACATCAGGTTTTATGGGATCGTGGTATCAATGTGCAAATGCTTCTGTTGTGGATAGAAGTGGATCGCTTAAGGACAATAAATATTTGGGCAGGAGGATTTGTAATATTCCTTTCCTTGATCTCGTCAAAGTGGACGAAATCGATCCATGGTATTACCGTGGTATTTTCCCATGGTATTTGTTGTTGTTTTTCAAGGAAAATAATAAAATAAGGTCCATCAAGCATATAAAAAGGGATAGAAGCTAGGAATTTAGGATAATTCTACTATTATCTATCTTATTGTGTTTGGGTTGAGAACTTGGTGTGGCCAGTTCTAGCATTAATCCTGAGATGAAAACCCCATGGTGAATTTTTCTGGTGGATCCATCTAGGGTCCATGATTTTGCTTCAGTATTGGTTCCTGTTTTAATGAGTAGTTGAGCATGCCACTGCAAAGGCTCAGATATTTTTGTGTGGCCATGTATCTTTATTTCCAGTTAATAATATAAATAAAGGGTTGTATCTCTAGATATGTTTGTGTTCTTGTTTTTGATAAAAAGTAGTTTTAAATCTGAACACTAACATGTTCTAGATCTATTGAAATTTTCACTATTTGGAATATTACATTCTAAGGCCCAACCACTACACCAAAATACCGGCTTGTTAGTGAGGGCGACATCCCAAGGTGTTAAGGGTGGGGGTCCGCCCACCAGAGCATCTGAGGGCAGCGACCCTTACATAGTATCCCTCATTACGCAGACCCCGGACACGTGGCTGTAGGCCCTACCCACACATGGGACATTACAGCCCACCAGGCTCCGTGAGTCTCGACCTCGATACCTCAGCTCTGATACCACTAAGGCCCAACCACTACACCAAAATATCAGCCTGTTAGTGAGGGTGGCATCCCTGGGTGTTAAGGGTGGGGGTCAGCTCACTGGAGAACGTGAGGGCGGGGACCCTTGTGTAGTACCCCTCATTATGTAGACCCCAAACACGTGGGTGCGAGCCCTACCCACACATGGGACATTACATGGAGATTGTAATTTTGACTATTCATTAACAACATTCTCTAAGAATGATGCAAACAACAATGTATTAAAAACAATTGGAAGGCGTAAGGAGCTTAAAATGCACTCGAAATTGTACACATGAAACTTATCACTAAGTGAACATCTTATTTTAATTTTAAAATTATAATAAACGTGATTATGCAAAGGGCTTTCAACTTAATTATTTTACTCTATTTTTTTCTACCTAGAAGGGTAGTCCATTAAATGGCTGTATAGGTCCGGATATACACAGTTAAGCTAAAAAATTGTAAATGGTTGTAAAGGTTTGGATATTGATAGTTTGGGATTTATGTTTGAATGTTGTATATCAATAATATTCATGATATATATATATATATATATATATATATATATATATATATATATATATATATATATATATATATATATATATATTTCTCTCTGAGAAAGTAGTACTTTTTTTTTACTTTATTTTTTGTTCAATTAGAAGATATTGACATAAAATTGAAAATATGGGGAGGACATAGATACCAGTAAATTATTCTTTCCAATCCACCCATTCCATAGATGCACACATTTCTAACACAATTTTGTAACTTTACAACGGTATTACTAAAAATAAAGGAAGACAAAAGATGAATGAACTTTGTAGTCCTTAGGAGTGGAGTCCCCGAGGTTGCCCACAATACGAGTAGATTCATTCAATTAACACAACCAATTAAAACATTTGTAAATGTGCATAGGAATAGGATAGTTAGAACTAATTCCCAAAAACCATGAACTAATTTGTAACTACAACATATAATCAAACAACTATCCATTTCTCCATTATTTTCAAGTTTCCCCTTAATGGAGAAAGGATTGATTTCTAAACCTATAATCTCTTTAAACAATTCAAATTTTATCTTCCCAAGGCGCTTTGTTAAAATGTCAACATCATTATCACACGTATTACAATATTCAATAAAAATTTCCTTAGATTGTATCTTCTTTCTAATAAAAGGAAACTGTGAATCAACATGATTTGTCCTTTCTTGAAGGATTGGATTATTTTCCAACTTGATTGAGCTTTGGTTGTCACACTTGATAACTATAGCCTTATTTTGTTCTTCTCCAACATCTTGAAGAAGTTTCCTCAACCAGACAACTTCGTAAGTTGCTACACACAAAGCTTTGTACTCTGCCTCTGTAGATGATAAATATATATTAGGTTACTTCTTGCTACTCCATGAAACAATCTCAGATCCAATACTAAATGCATAACCTTTAGTAGATCTTCTATCATTTGGATTACTGGCCTAATATGAATCTGAGTAACCTATCAGTTTAACATCAAATGAATCAGTATATTTAAGACCAAAATCAATTGTACATTTAAGATACCTAAGTACTTCTTTCGTTGCTCTCCAACTAAATATGCAATGTGAAGTCTAGTGGTAGTAAGATAATTAATACTTCTAACTATTTGTCTGTAGAATGTATCATCAACCTCTTTTGAACCATCATCAAAATGAAGCTTTAGATTCTATTGCATAGGAACAAAAGAAGCTTTGCACTGATCCATATTAAAAATTTTAAGCACTTTTTTTGCATAGTTACCTTGTGAAACACAAGTATGACCACAATCTCGCCAAAATTCAAGACCTAAACAGTAATGAAATTCACCAATATCATTCATTTTGAATACTTGTGACATCTGCATCTTAATTTCATTAATTAACTTCATTAAATTTCCTGTAATGATTAAGTAATCAACATACAAAGAAATCAACACCGCATACCCCTTTGCATCAAATTTGGTATACATATTGAGATCACTTTGAATTATCATAAAACCCTGTTGGAAGAAGAAAGAATTTATCTTTTTATACCATGACCTAGGTGCATATTTCATCCAATACAAAGCTTATTTAATCTACAAACTAAATTTTCCTTCCCCTTTTACAAAAACCGTTCAGGTTGTGTCAAATACATGTCCTCCTTTAAGCCACCATTCAAAAAAGAAAATTTTACATCTAGTTGGTGCAAATTCCAATGATAATTTGTAGCTTGTGTAATTAAAAATCTAATAGCACTACAAGGAAAATAATCTCTAGCACAGGTTATAAAGGAGGTTTTTAGTTTTTAAAATTGGCCAAAATTACCAAAAAAACATTTTCTAAAACATCGAATTTTGGTAATGGAGGTTTTAGCGGAGCTTCTAACGGAACTTCAACACAAATAGAAAAACTAGGCAGCTGGTGGTTTTTACAGATGCTTTTCTCATCAGTGCGCACATCATGTGTGAACGCACCTGTGTGTTTTACCATGTACACACCGATACTGTAAAGATACCAAGCACTGGGAGGGAAAACGAATTTTGGATTCCCCCACGCATTTAGCAACGTCCCGGTGTATGTCACCCACAAAGACAGACCAGTCCGATGGAAGGTACATGCACCAAAATTGTTAAGGTGTAAAAACACATGGGTATTTTAGGTGTTAAAACGCACCAGGTCATTAAGTTATAAAATGCACTAGCACGTTAAAGGAAAAATGTACCGGTGCATGCAACGCTTATCTGATCACCTAGGTGGTAGTAGTCCATAAAACGCACATGGAATTATTATTGGTATTGGTATTTGTCTGTTGTCCATAGGTCGTAGAAATGCGCCAGTGTGTAGTATCATACAAATGAATCAGTGCGCAGTAACTGACACACACTGATGTTCATTTTCTATTTTTTAGAAACATCAACTTGTGACAGTCCAATTAATGTGATTTTTTAAATTTATTATTCATAAAAAGTCGACGCATATCTTATAACAATATTCTTATCAATTAAATTTTTATTAGTGCATTTGAATGTGGTGTTTGGATTAATTTGTTATAGCATATCATTAGATTTCACATCACTTCATTATAATATTTAATCATCCATATATTTAATGAGTGGTGCAACAGTTCACAGTGACAATGGAGAACAGAATAGAATAAATTAAAACACACACACACACACACACACACACACACACACACACACACACACACATATATATATATATATATATATATGTTTTAATTTATTCTATTATGTTCTACATCTGTGTGTGTGTGTGTGTGTGTGTGTGTGTGTGTGAATAATACACTCTATGTCATACAAAATGGGACAATTATTGGTATCCCTTTGTCTTTCAATTGGGACACTATGCCCATTACATTAAACAAAATTTCTCATTTCACAGACAAATATTTCAAAAAATACAACGCCTTGCTCTGATATCCAAACATATTCATCATCGTTCTTCGTTGGAATTGTTGTCACTGCTTGGGATAATTCCATGAATTCATTTATTTGGAGGAATATTTTTTTATTGTGTTGATTGTTTTCATCTTCTTCAAGTTCCATCTACAAACATAAAAAATAAAGTGTAATGTGTGTATATACATTGGTGAGATTAATGAAGATTGAAATATTAAATAATATACATAAATGTAAATCGAAAATAAATGTACCATAGCAAGAATTGACTCATGAACTATAAATATTATTTCAAAACCAAATTTCATGCCATATCTCAACAATTAATTTGTTGGCGGGGTTCCATACTTTGTTTCTTGCATGTTTTATACCCCATAACAAATCATAGCTTTAATATAAATATTTTTTTGTTTTAATAATTATAGATGGAGCTATGTAAAATAAGATAGATGCCTAAAAATTCCACAATTAATTTCTGATATGCTAACATACTCTGATAACCATATTTAACCTAATGTCAATCAATTCTTCTAATGGTTCTTCTTTGTATGTTAGCACTTGTTTGAATACATTCAATGATGATTGTTTTAAAACAATTTAGAATATACAAAAATGAAATCTAGGTAAGTTGTTATAAGGAAGTAAAAAATACTCACAAACATAGATATCAACCCTTTTCCTCCTTGTCATCCTGTTTTATGTGTTGAATGGGTTCCATTTTATTTTCTTTTCTACAAGAATATACTTGAAAATTAATATTTAATGCTAAATTGTTTATTTATTGTACCTAATTGAAAAATTCAATGATTACATATTACATTTGAAGCACGTTGTTGTTGAGATGGCTCCTCGTGCAATGCAATTATTTCCGTTTCTTTGACCATCTCCTTGTACACCTTTTTGGACATTCCTATTGGCATATTTATAATATTAGCTCGTTCATCCTTTGTGATTTTCATAATATTCCTGAAAATGTAACATGGCAATAAATTATTTAATTTTTATATTGATATATGAAAAGTAAATATAACAAAAGTGATATTTATAAATGAATTCTTTTTAGTAATATATACATTTAATTCTAGAAAAACGTTTAAAGGAATATTAATTTCTCAATCCTTCCTTTTTGATGTTGTATGTTTTTTCTATTAAAATTCTCACATGTCTCATTAACCAATTCTCTAGAAACTCATCCGATCGTTTGAATAAAATTTGGTTCTTGCAATCATTGGATTGATTTTTGTATTGTAAGTGGAAAGAATGTCTATACATTTGTTCGACTAGATCCCTCAAAGTTTCGTAAAAAAATTTACCCGTTTGGTTAACCTCTAGCACCACTCCAGATGAGATAAGGAGCAATTCATTTTCATTTGCATGTTCTATTTTCTTACTTTTCTTAGAATAACATTCCTTTCATTGTTGTTGGTCCCTATAGAACATTAAACATGTCTGAATTAATAGATTGTTCGAAACATGTTATCTAATATTTTCAAGTATATTATTAACAAAAATTCAAAAAATAAACTCATATTCTATCGATAATATTTTTTCATTCACCTGATTCATCCTTATGTAATTTTTCCATCAATTTTTTATGCTCTTCTCGTCTTACATCAGAAATAATATTATCGAGCTTCATCATTTTGTGGCTCTGCATGATACATAGTAAACAATACATATTAGTTAAACTTTCATATAGTTCAAAAATAATAATTTTTGTAAATAAATTACAAATAACTTGCCTTTCTTGCTTTTCTCAATGTGCAATTAGTATTTTTGTTACTTGAACTCTTGTTAGCCATTTCTTTATCAATGTGAAACATGTACCATTCATTAATATATTTTATAAATAATCACATACTTATCAGGTAAAAAAAAAAAAAATCAAGAAAATGGTGCGCCTTTCACAAAGTACGCACTGAACACGGTGTGGTAGGTTCGTATCAATGCACCACTAATATAGTAGAAAGACCGTACGTTGCTCTTTGTCAACAAGGAGACCTAGTGCATTATATGTTAACCAGTGCACTGATTAACACAAACATAAATTAATAAAAAACTATTTTTATCAAACAATCTTTTTTTGTGAGTATTTTCCCAATGTGCTATACTACAGTAGTGCACTGGTTCGCTATTTTAAACTGTGTGCACCAATTAAAAAAAATCATGCAAGGGCCAACATGGATTGGGATCCAACTCTACAAGTGGTCTCATGGGTTAGATTTCATACACCGATATATATTAATACAAACCCTATAAATCTAAAATTAAAATCCCTAATTGTGAAGTCACATAAACAAGAAGAAGCAAGAAGAAGCAAGGGTTTAATGTAAGTGGATTTTTTTATTTTTTATTTTTTATTTTTATTTTTTTATTTTATTTTCTAAAAATGCACAGTAAAATTTAAAATTTTACCATGAATGTATTAAATCTAATAGAAACTGTAAAAAAACAATTATTACAGTAAAATTTAACAATTTTACAATACTACAGGGTTTTTTTGCAAATCACCAAATGTTTCAAATTATGATTCACTGAATAGTGTTGTTGTTCGAAAGTATTTTTCTGCTCCACAGTGCTCTCATGCTCTCTTGATCTAGTTATGTCTCTCGTGAAAATCCCTACCTAAAAAAAATTGAAAAAATAATGAAATAAAGAATAGATTTAACTATTTAAAGAACATTTTTACAAAATTGTATTTCTGAAAATAATTTTCAACCCATTTTTTAGTTTACCGCTTTTTTTTTCACTTTAAAAAAAAGTTGCGCTTTTTTTATTTACGGATATTCGATGCTTTTGTTAACTAACCGCACCGGTGCGTCCGTTAATGAAACTACACTGGTGCGCAGTAACTGAAATACATTGGTGCAATTAACAATACATTAGCACTGATAACAATAAGTCCATTTTTAAGGCACCGAAATTACTTTTAGGTATGTACACCAAAATGTATTATTGATTTTTCTCAAATACAGAGAGAAAATCTCATAATTATATCAAATGGATAATTCTTCAAAATCCATCTCATTCCATAATATTTCTCAAAGTCCATCGCGGTGTTCTCCCTATCCATCTCCAGACATAATTAATTCAAATTTTATTTATATTTTCATTGTCTAATTGAATTTATTTTTTTTATCCATGTCAATTAGCTGAATAAAATTAATGTATAGAAATTTGCAGGTTCACGCAGATTTAGAATCAAGTTCAAATGCTCAAAATATTCAAACAACTCCAAAATGTCAAAACCTCTTATCAAGAGCAGAATACCACAAGGCATAGTTGGTAGATGAAAATAGACAACTGCTTCTGAGAGCCATCTCCACCAAAGCTTGGCTCTGCAAGCCTTATTGGTCGATCCTGGATCCTGTAACCCTAACCCTCCAAGGCTCTTAGGTTTACACAGCTTATCCCAAGCTGCAAGCGCCCACTTTGGTTTTCCTGAATTACTAGACCACAGAAAGTTCTGCTGAATGCCTCTGATATTTTGAAGGACTCCCTTGGGAGCTGGAAGGATCGAAAGCATATATTGAGGAATAGCCTTTGTCATGACGAGTTGACTTGCCAAATTAAGGACTCGATTGGTCCAGTGATTACAGTTTTCTGCCAACTTGGAAAGAAATTTTTCCCAATGACACTTTTGCCAAGTTTTGTCTGTGAGGGGAATACCCAAGTACTTGGATGGAATATTGCTTCTCTTGAAACCCAGGATGTCAGTAAGATGTTTCTAAATGGCCAAATGCGTGTTAAAGAAGAAGACGGAGTATTTATCAAAATTAAAGTCCATACCCGAGGCTCGACTGAACAGATTTAAAAGACGTTTGAAACCTCTGGCTTCCTTCATAGTGGGGGTTCCATGTAGCATGGTATCTTCCACGAACTATTGATGAGTGGTGGCTGGGATGTTGCTTAAGGGCTGAAGGCCTTTTATCATATTCTTTTCCTTGGCAGACCTAATGATTCGATTGAGGCCTTCCATGAGAATGACAAAGAGGAAAGGCGAGATGGGATCCCCTTGCCGGATGCCTCTTGAAGGAAAGAGAGGTTCGGAGGGGGCCCCATTGATTAGAATAGATTGACTGGGAGATCTAACCATAGCTAGGATCCAGGTCGTCCACCTATGACTGAAGCCAAAAGCCATGACAACTACTTCCAGACAACTCCAACTGAGCTTGTCGTAGGCTTTTGAAATGTCTAGTTGAATGATCATGCCAGCTTTCCTAAGTGATTGTAGAGTGTGGACCATCTCATGAGGCAGAAGGACATTATCCATAATTTGTCTACCCTCCACATAGCCTGATTGTTCCTCAGAGATAATCAGAGGGAGTATAGGCTTCAATCTGTTAGCCATGACTTTTGATATGATCTTGTATAGCGCATTACAAAGTGCTATGGGCCTGAATTTGGAAGGGGTGCAGGCATCAAGTTCTTTGGGAATTAGCACAACAAACGTAGAATTTAGGGACTTGAGAATTGAAGAGGAGATTCTGGAGTCCTCAATTGCTTCCCAAATGTCTTCCTTAACCACATCCTAGTAGGCTTTGAAAAAATCCACAGTGAATCCATCTGGCCCTGGTGCTTTTCCATTGGCCATTTCCTTGACTGCTTCCTCCACCTCCTGGAGGGAGACTGTTCTTTCCAGGGCCTTGTTTTTCTCCTATGTTATAAGGATGGGGATAGAAGAAACAACTTCCTTAATGGCTTCCTGTCGATCGAAGACAGGTTCTGTTGCAATAATTTTAAAATGGTTTCGGAGTTGGAAGGTGATGTCTTGGTGAGAGTGAAAGACATTCCCCTCCTCATCCTTGATCCTAGTGATTATGTTATTACATTTGTAATCCATAGTTGATCTGTGGAAGAATTTTGTATTCCATTCTCCCTACTTAAGCCATTGATTGCGAGATTTTTGTTTCCATAGAATTTCTTCCTACTTGCATCTTTCATTCCATTTTTGCATTAGTTCCCTATCTGTGTTGATTGATTCCTGCAAAATGATCCCGTGAATCCAGTTGTTGTGGATATCTTCCATTTGTTGCTCCAGGTTTTGTTTGTCTTCAAAGATGTTGCCAAAGACTTCACGGTTCCAAGTCTATAGCTTCGTCTTGATGAATTTTAGCCTTGCTTGTAGCTTGAACGTCTTCGTTCCTTCTACTGTTAGGGGTTATTTCCACCATTTTTTAATGTTGCTGGAGAAATATTTGTGAGTCAGCTAGAATCTCTCAAAACGGAAAGGCTTGTTTTTAGGAATACCCACCATGGAGGCCTGAAGCGTGATAGGCCAGTGGTCCGAGCCCCCAGAGGGGAGGATATCGGAGTTGATAGTGACCCCTTCTAATAGAATGCTGTCAGAGACCAGAAAGCGGTCCAACCTGGAGGCAATAAGCTTGTCTCCCCCTCTTCTATTGGTCCAGGTAAATATGCCATTTTGGGGAGGGATGTCCACCAAGTTGACTGCTTGAATAAAGGAGTTGAAGGCTATGGCATCATTACTGAGTGCTCGAGTACCACCTTTCTTTTCATTGAGAGAGGTTATCATATTAAAGTCACCCCCGTAGATAGCTCTGGAATGGAGGTGTCGCTGATGTAACTTGGTGATATTGTTCAGCAGCAACAGCTTTTCCTCTTGTCGCTGAGGACTGTAAACATTAGTAAACAGATAGGTGCCCTTTTCCCCTATGATGTGAATTTCCAGGACCAAAAAAGCTTTTGTGGCTTTAGCATTGAGAAGATGAAGAGTTCCAAGGGTCCAGAGTATAGCTAGACCACTGCCGGTACCATTTCCCTCCACTGCCAAGTGTTATAGATGTTTGCCTAGGCATTTACCTAATTGATCTAATTTCTGATTGGAACATTTGGTTTCCTGGAGGAATACAATGTCCGATTTTTCTTGAGTAATTTTCTTTTTCAGGAGCCTTTGTTTCCTTAGGCTACCCAGTCCTCTTACATTCCAAGAGAGGACTTTCATAGTTAACAATACTTAAGATGAGAAGGAGAAAGCCTCAAGGGCTTTCATCTTTCGCAAATTGATCAACATCTGACCCAGTTCGTGAAGAGCATCACTGTTGGATCTTCTATCCTATTTCCTTCTATGCTTAAGACTAGCTTGTGTGTGGTGGAGATTCTGCGATTTTATACCCAGGCCTTTGGTCGCTTCTCTGCCTTGTTTCATACCTTTTAACGCCACATCCTGTCTAGTCAGGAATAGGTAGTTGACCCTGTTGATTTCCTCCTCTGGTATTTGGTCTATTCCTTTCTGTTTCCATTGCTCAACTATAGAATTGAGATCTAACCCTTCTTCCTCTAGGATATCCCCTAATTCTTGATCTTCTGTGCTGAGTTCTCTAAGGGCCATATCCTCATCCCCTTCCTCATCTTTGTCATCTGTTGCACCTGAGAACGATGCTGAAGGATTGATCGGGTCCCTTGACTGGGTGCCATGTTCTGCTGACCCAGTGGTTGGCTAACCCGTAGTTGGGGTTTGAGCTGTCTTCTCTGATGGAGGGTCTTCTCCTAGTATTTCAAAGGTGTTTGGTGTTCCGGTGAGCTGATCATCCATTTTGGGTGCAGTTTTGCGATTAGCTCGATGTCTACCAGTAGGTCAAATAAATTCATCCGAAACCGGGGTGGTTTTCTCTTTGGCTTTCTCGGCCAGCTTGTTTTGAGGGCATTCTCGAATCAAATTCACATGTTCATGGAATTTTCGGCATCTAAAGGGTATCTGCTTGTAATCGATGGTTTGAAAATAGACCTCATCCCTGTATTCCAACCACAGACACTCATCCAGAGATTCAGATACATCCATTTCAACACAGATGCGGGTATAGGAAGTGTACCTTTTTTGAAGAGTGGCTTCAGAAGCACGAACAAAAGTTCCTAAGGTGTTGCCAATTTGTTCCAACACTGCTGGTCTCCAATAATCGATTGGCAGGGAGAATAATCGGATCCAGACAGGAACTTGTGTGAATGTCTCCTATTCAGGGGCGAAGTTGGGTTTCCAGGGCCTCATATAGAGGCCCGCTAAGGCGTAAAAGTAAGGTCCACCCTCGAAGATCCTATCCTCATATTCTAGGCTTGCGAATACCACCGTAAAGAAGCCCTTGGCGCCCAGGTGTAGCTGCACATATCCCCTCGGCTTCCAGACTTTCTTGATCCATTGACAAAGGGCTTTTTCGCTGGGCCAAAACCCCATGAATTTATAGATCACTGCATGAAAAGTCATGTGATCCCTGTAGGCTTGCAGATCTGGGTCATTAATGATTACCCTAAGGCTTTCCTTAGTCTTCGGCTTGCAGCGGCCTTGGTATTTTGGGTGGATATCATTGTCCACTGACTCCCTCGTAGTTGATCGACTCAGATCTGAGCTGCCATTTGCGTTCTTCTCCAGATCTGTAACATCTTCTAGAGGATCAACTTCCTATGTGGGAAGCACCTTGATCGACTCCTATGTTCTCGCGGTGTCTTTAGTTGGATTGGTTGTGCGATCAATCGGGATAGAGTCACTGTCCTTCATTCGACTTCCTGCTGCTGCAGAGCCTGTGATATTCACCCCGTCCACCTACCTTTTGCATTTTTCGATCGTAACTTGCTTGAAAGTGGGGGCTCCGGGGGCCCCCAGTCTTCCCATTTTCTGGGCCAGCGCTATTCCTCTCTGTCGCAGATCTTGGAACAGATCTGGACTTCTTGCCAGCATCCTTGCTTGAATTCAGAGCTTGCTATAGAAAACCCTCCCACCGTCAATTACTCCGTCCATGGATCCCTTCAACGGAGTTGAACACTTTACTCAAATCCTGGAAATAAATTTGGATCTCTCCTTACATAAATAGATAAAAACATTAAAGGATTGTATTTTGTTTTCCACACTACCTACAAAGAGGTAGCACTCACGAGGGCAAGTCCAAGCAAGATACATTCTTATTCAGAATAGAATTAGATTGGCCGATTTTGAAATATATAACTGATTTTTTTTAAGCATACTGTTGAATTTTTCCTTGGTAACTATGTCTTAAACAATCATTGTTGGACCATAGTAATCATCAAACTTTGACTGAATGTGAACCATTGGTGCTTAATCAACAATTGACAAGGGATGGGTATTCACAACTTTGTTTCTGGCCAAATCTACTGACGTGGTAGCCATGCCCTGAGCCATTAGAGGGTGCTCCATGATATCTTGTTGCTGGAGTCCTGGGATAGTAGGGTGACCACTTATGCTACTCTTAGGACCCCAAGTGCTGTGCAAAATTGAATTTTTTGGGCTCACAATCGAGTCTATTCATCTATGAGAGAAAGAGTTGAACGTAGATGGAGTAGGAAAGTGAAGTTGAAGTCCCAGGGTTCCTGCCATTTCTGGCATCATTTTTAGAGCTTGCCCCAAGTAGAATTCAAGGTTTAGAAGGTAGGATGCATGTACTAATGAAGCCTCCTCTTGTTCTCACAACTGAAAACTAAGAGAATTAAATAGATTCCAATAACAGTCTTCAATGTTGAACAACTTTGTGGCTTCCAATTATGACAACATGCATTGTTACCATCGATGAATTTTGTCATCAAATATATCAACACCCAGGCTATGCCATGGTGCACGAGGAGGTATTTCCCTTCCTTTTCCACCTTGATAAGGTCTACCCTACTCATAGACCAATGGAACTACTCAATGACAAGGATAACTAACATGGAGAGATTTGTGAGGTGACAAGGAATTGTAATGAGGGAGGGAGTAGATTGGTGACATTTCAGTGGAGTGAAATATTTTTCCTAATCTTATAGAATTTCCAGTGGGTGAGAGTTTTCAATGCCAAGGAGGGTGGGTGTACTAAGTCAGGGTGAGGAGTGAATGCACAAATTTTGTCTATCTCCCACCTTGGGAGGGGTCAATTAATTGCATTGCAAGTGAGGCAGGTTGATGCCATTTTCAGGCACTCGACTCAAGAACAAAAACCGTGTGTGGCATGGGGGAATATAATATTTCCCATGGTCACTTGGTCTTGAAGTTTTTCTTTGGTGCTCACATCCAAGGAAAAACTTCAAATAGTTAAAATGTGACTTAAAAATAATAAAAATAAAAAATACTGAACATAATAAATCCATTTAATTAAATTTCTTATTTTGTAATTTTATTTTTATTAATAAAGTTACATACTATATCTTTGGAAAAAAATTGATAAACATATAGATATTAAATTAAATTTAAATATTATTGATTCATATTCTTAACTATAACATTTCATAGCATATAATTAATGAGTGTATATCCATCTCAACCAAGGATCTACCGAGCACTATAAAATTTATTGCGATAAAAACATTTTTTGAAGTGAAAAAATATTTCGGGTCTCTCTAAGTGCTTGATAAATGCATGGTTAATATATATATATATAGAGAGAGAGAGAGAGAGAGATTGCAATTTTTCATTGTTTAAATTTCATTTTGAATATATACAAAGAAAGAGATTGTAATTTTTCATTGTTTAAATTGCATTGTGAATACATGAATAGATTCAATGACTAAATTTAATCTTTAAATGTATTTAGTTCCAAGTTGAGGATAGAGAGAATCACACATGACCCTCATACTGGGTTGTAAAATATACCTCTCGAAAAATAAATATACAATGATTTATTATATATATATATATATATATATATATATATATATATATATATATATATATGATTATCATAAAATTTAAAATAATGTTTCATTTTCCTAACTATTACATTTTAAATTCCATATTTAAATTTAATTATAAACATATAAAGTATAATGCTTACATTAATTTATTTTCCTAAACATTCTCTTCCTCTTAAAACTAATAAATTTTATGCATTAATATTAAATAATTAAATTAAAAGATATAACATTAAATTATTAAATTAAAAAATATATAAAATATATAGACATACACATATATAATCATGGTTTTAATAAAATAATAAATGCAAAATAAATTTGATAATTCATTTAAATTTTGGATCTACAAAATGTTATGAAGAATCAAATATTTTGACTCCAAAATAAATTTGTTGTAGCATCTCCTATTTACCCCTACACTATTAAATGTAATGGTGATAGTTACACCAGCTTAGAAAAAACGACTACTGCTCAAAGTCTTAATTAATAATTTAAATTAATTCATTAATTTAAAAATTAATTTAAATAAACAGTTGAATGTTGAAGGAAAATTGTAAGTTTAATGTTTTTTCACTCAATAGCAATATTGCATCCCCATTGACTTATGGATGAGAAAATGCTTCCCTATTCTAGCCATAATATTGAATGTTCCAAGACCATTTTTTTTAGAGTTAGTAGCTAATATACAAGAAAATTAAAGACCATTTTTTCAGAGTTAGTGGCTAGCTGACATATACAAGAGACTCAATGCTCATTTGGAGACATGGAATTTGCGTCATCTAATTATCATTCTTCTAAAACAAAGAGAAGACAGAGAGAAAAGTTAAAACAAAGTGGAGACAGAAAGAAAAGTTAAGGAAAGAGAGTTAATGCTCATTTGGAGACATGAAATTTGCATCATATAATTATCATTCTTCTAAAACAAAGAGAAGACGTAGAGAAAAGTTAAGGAAATAAAGGGGAGGATGAAATTTCAAGTTTGCACGTGTAAAGGAATGTTTTCTTGAGATCGTACATAGGTAGTCTTGTTATTATAAGTCGAAAGTTTGCTCTTGTTGTTATTGAGAGATTTGCTATTATTTGGAAGTAGGGTTTGATTTGGCACCTTGTTGATTGGAATTTTGTTTTAGTCTTGGTTTTTGATATTTCATTTTAATAGAAGATAATTTTTCTAAATTTTTTAATTATAGAGTTTTTCCTTTAGCTTGGAGATCTCTGTGTTCTTAACTGAAATCTACAACACCATGATTTCTCAATATCTACGATTCAAGAATGTTCTAGAATGACAACCTCTCAAGAGATTGGATTAAATTTGGTGATGATTTCATGATCAATTTCTATTCATTCAAACTAGAAAAACCATTGTGATTAAAAAAAGTCCGATGGGCAATAATGATTATTGTCTACCATGTAAATGGCCGACTCCAAAACAAAGTATAACGAAATGGGTCAGAGTGTCTCTTTTACCTGTGGAAGGCTTCGAGAAGAACTTGGCAAGGTTGAAACTATAAAATACTTGTAAGAGCATAAGTAATTCAAATATCTATCTTTGTGACAACTTATTATGGAAAATAACTTAAATAAATATATTTTATCCACGATAAAAGGTTTGAGATCATCACTAAAAGAAGAACTGAAAAGTTTGAATCCAAGCTCCTATTATCATCCTTGTGAAAATCAAACAAGTCTAAAACTCTTCTTCAATATGAGTGTGAAACATGACTAATTCAAGTCCCCTCCTTTATGGATGATTAAACCTAGAAAACTGTGTATCACTATCTCTATATGAAGTCCAAGGACTATGGAAGAATCCAATGATTGGGTATAAACTGAAATGGTAAAGAGATTCTTCATATGATATGACCAGATGTCTGACCTTTCTTATTTTTAATAAAAAACAATTCCGAAAAGCATCTCTCTGGTACAATAACCTTTCTGGAAACCAATGCTATATCTCTATGTCATATGCTCTTAAAAGTTTGATCTCCATTTTAGAAATCTTATAGTCATAATTAAACATTATTCTTAAAGTAACCAAAATGTTCTAGCATAGTACCTCTTCAAAATGGACAAAATTTTGTGACTTATTGATGCATAACAATGAAAAGTCCAAGGTTCTTTATCTATGACGATGTTTGAAGTTATACATCTATCTCTGTGTCAAATTCATTCTATGTGGAATATGAAATCTCTTGTGTGTGATCATGATCTACAAACAAAAATAACCAAGTGTGGTGGCATATCTCTTCAATCTTATGCAAAGAAAAAGACCCAGGTCATGAAGTTTTGTGTTGTAAGACTGAAACTTGATTCGCTTCCAATCTCTACAACGATGGGTGAGCACGTATCAACATCGATAAATGCATTTCTAAGAAAATTAACTAAATGCATTTTGAAAATACGTTAAATGAATTTGGATAGTGGCAGTCATGAAAACATAGTACCCGTTTGTTGCAGTTAATATCACATCGATGAAGTCACGTCCATCTTTGTAGGTTTCGACTCACCCACGTGCTTCAAGACGACAAGCCACGGCCGACGAAAGAGACGGTAATCGTTGGTTGCTAATGAAATTCATTTCGTGTGGGAAAGTCGTAGAACGTAGGAAGATCACAAGCCACTCGCTACTTTTTGTGGATGGTGACTTCTAATTTGGTTCTGTTTGCGCACATTGGACAACTGCGACTATGAAGTAGATGAGTGGGTGAATAAATTTTTTAATAACATTCGAAATAATTAATATAGTGCAATTATTTACACAGTACATTAACATTGGAAGGTCTAAAATGATCACACGTAAAGAAATGCTTAAAATTAGATATTATTAATTTTACCATTGATGTGAGATTCAAATGAAACAAATTTTAAACTTCACCACCACTTCACACGTAAATAAATACTTAAAATTAGATATTATGAATTTCATCCTTGATGTGAGATTCAAATGAAACAAATTTTAAACTTCACCACCACTTCTCATCCAGGGATCACATTCTATTATTATCATCTTACAATATTGATCATCTAAATTTGCTAAACTACCTTAAAATGTTTCCAATCACCTTATTGTGAATAACATTTAGATTTGTATGTTTGCCATCATAATAACTGTTAGTTTTTAATTACATTCATATGTTTACCATCGCCATTCGATCCATTCCACAATTATCTCTCAATGGATTTTTGGCCATAAGCCTTTTATTGACCTCTCTCTTCATCATATATTTTCATGTCCCATTTAGCTGTCCATTGATCATAAGTATTCAACAATCATGGAAAGAGTTTGACCATCCACCTCATCCACCATAGGCTTTCTTGCCAGTCGTGTCGCGGGTGTTTATGCCGCCATTGTTCGATGCTCTACACATTTAAACCATTTATACTGCCTTTGAAAGTTATTTACATTTTTTTATCAACATTAAATATAATGTGAATTTAATAAAAAAGAGTGATGGTATAGATGGATTTAGTATTTTGAAGAATTTTAGGGCATTCCGGTTCACATATAAAACTGCTGAGCCTAATAAGTTTCTATAGGATTCTAAATAAATTTCACAAAAGAAATATGCTAAAAAAAACTCTAAAACTTAAAACTTAAAATTGTTTTTTATGTAAAGAAATATTTTATTATAAAAACTTTACATAGAATACATTGTTGGCGCTTTTAGTCTAAGCATTAGCTGCTGTGAGCCAAATTGACAAGAAAACTAACAATTGCAAAAATATTAGTCCATTACATCGCTAAGCCTAAACAGTCACTAGTGCGAGCCAAGAAATTAAAAAAACAATTGCAATGCCATTCGATATAGGTAGCTAGGGAAGAAGAAAAAGATGGATCCTTCCTCCCAAATAGGGTTGGAAATAGAGAGTTGATATAAACATTAGAACAAAAAGCAGTATGAAGCACTGGAGGGGCTAAGTTAACTTGGATCAAGGTCCAACATTGCAGCTTGTTGCTCATGATCGTGTTCTTAAACAATCGTCGTGCAACCATATAGTAATCATCAACCTTTGATTGAATATAAACCATTGGTATTAGTATTAGTATTCACAACTGACAAGGGATTAGTATTCACAACTTTGTTCGTAGCCAAATCTGCTGAACTGGTAGCCATGCCCTGAGCCACTGAAGGGTGCTCCACGATGTCTTGTTATTGGAGTCCTAGGATAGTAGCTTGAGCACTTCTGCTACTCTTAGGCCCGAAATTCTTGTTCACATTTGAGTTTTTTGGGCTCACAATCAAGTTTTTTGGGCTCTAAGAGAAAGAGTTGAGCGTAGATGGAGTGGGAAAGTGGAGTTGAAGGCCCGGGGTTCCTGCCATATCTGGCATCGTTGTTCGTGCTTGCCCCGAGTAGAATTTGAGGTCTACAAGGTAGGATTCATGTATTAAAGAGGCCTCCTCTTGGTCTCACAACTAACAACTAAGTGAATTAAATAGATTCCAAGCACGGTCTCGCGTGTTGAACAACTTTGTGGCTTCCAATTATGACAACATGCATTGTTACCATCGGTGAATGTTGACGTCAAATCTATCAACACCATGGTGCAGGAGCAGGTCTTTGCCTTCGTTTTCCACCTTGAGAAGGTCTACCCTATTCACATACCAATGAGACTACCTAATTACGAGGATAACTAATAGAGAGAGATCTGCGAGGTGACAAATAATAACAATGAGTTAGGGAGTAGCTTGGTGACATTCAGGTGGAGTGAAAATTTTTGTCTAATCTTATAGTCTTTCTAGTAAGTGAGAGGTTGCAATGCCAAGGAGGGAGGGTGTACTAAGTTAGGGTGAGGAGTGAATGCATAAATTTTGTCGATGTGCCGCATTGAGAGCGGTCAATTAATGGCATTGCAAAGGAAGGAGGTTGATGGCATTGTCAGGCACTAGACTCAAGAACAACGATCGTGTGTGGAATGGCGAACGCTAATGGTCCCCATGACCACTTGGTCCTGAAGGTTTTCTTCGGTGCCCGCATCCAAGGAAAAACTTAAAATTGTTAAAATGTCACTTGAAAATAATAAAAAGAAAAACGATTAAACATAATAAATCTATTTAATTAAAATTATTATATTATAATTTTATTTTTATTAATAAAGTTACATACTATTTTTTTTAAATAATTGATAAGCATATATATTAAATTAAATTTAAATATAATTGATTCATATTCTTAATTATAATATTTCAAATTTCAATTTGAATACATAGAAAGATTGTATTTTTTTCATTGTTTAAATTGTATTTTGAATAGATTCAATGCCTTGAAAATTTTCTTGGGAACTTTGTTTTTGTAAACCTACATAACTTAAACTTTCAATTCCAACAAATGTTTGCAAGGTGTTTGATAGAATTCACAGAAAAATACTTGAAAAGAGCTAGAATATAGAATAGTGAAAATATTTCAATTATATTTTTTTTTAAATTGTTTTATATAATAAATAAGTATTTATTTTTCAACTCACATTGAAATATATATATAACAAATTGATAATAAAATATATTTGTTGACATAGATATTCAAATAGTTTTCTTTATGTTATTTATTCAAATATTTTTAAACATATAAGAATTATACATATTATTAAATTTTTACCACATTTTATAGCATCAATTTTTTATTATAATGGATATTGATTAATTTAGAGAATATATTTATTTGATTTTAAAAGGGACATGTGAGCATTGAGAGAATCACACATCACCATCATACTAGATTGTAAAATGTATCTCTTGAGGCAATAAAAGTATAAAAATTTAGTGTATATATATATATATATTATATATATATATATATATATATATATATATATATATATATATAATTTAAAATAATGATTTATTTTGGTAATTATTACATTTTTACTTTCAAATTTAAATTTAATTTTAAACATATAAAGTGTGATGCTTACATCAATTAATTTTCCTAAACATCCTCTTTCTCTTAAAATAATCAACTTTATGCACATAACAATAAATAATGAAATTAAAAAATATAACATTAAATAATTAAATTATAAAATATATAAATATGTTCTAGAAAAATGTAGACATACACATATATAATCATAGTTTTAATAAAATATAAAACAAAAATTTTAAGAATAATTTTAGATTCATTTAAACTTTCGATCTACACAGTGTTAAGAGGAAATGAATTTCTTGACTTGGAATGAAATTTGTTGTAGGATCCCCCTATTTACCCCTATAATGTTAAATGTAGTGGTGATAGCTACACCAACATGGAAAAAGTGACTAGTCGTTGAAGTCCTAATTAACAATTTAAATTAATTCATTAATTTAAATAAGCCATTGAATGTTGGGTCATCTTATGGATCCTCTGATTGTAGGAAAATTGTCAAGTTTAATCTTCTTTCCCTTAATAACAATATTGCACCTCCACTCTATTAAATGTGAGATAACTTATGGATGAGAAAATGTGTCCCTTATTGCAGCCATACTATTAAATGTTCCAAGACCATTTTTTTAGAGTTAGTGGCTACCTGACATCTACGGAAGAGTTAATGCTCATTTGGAGACATGGAGTTTGGATCATCTAATGATCATATTCTTATAAAACAAAGAGAAGAAGGAGACCAAAGTCAAGGAAATCAAGGGGTGGATGAAATCTGAATTTTGCACATGTAAAGGAAGGTTTTCTTTAGCTCACACATATGCTAGTCTTGTTATGACACGTCTGTTGTTGAATTTTCTTCCTTGTTGTTTTATATTTTGTTGGTATTGTTTATGGATTTGCTGCTACTTGGAAGGAGGGATTGACTTGAAATCTTGATGGTTGGAGTCTTGTCTTGGCCTTGGTTCTTGGATATTTCACTTTCATATGATTCTATAAGAAGATATTTTTTCTCGATTTTCCCCCATCTGGCATTTTATCACTTCCCCCTGCTTCCGAAGGCTGAGAATGGAGCTGAATAAAGGTAACCACAAAACAACCTTTAGGTCAGGTAGCTAGCCCTACGAAGACTAGAGAGGGCTCTCTCAATGTCACTTTGCAGCTAAAGAGATAACTGGATATAATGATTTAGGCTATTTATGATTCTTAATAGATTAGGTTTTTTGTTTTTTTGGAGTTTTGGTGGATAGGAATGCCAGTTAGAAAACTAGGTCTAGGGTTTAGGTCTAATTTTAAAGGATACATTACAGAGGTAAGGGTGAGGCAAGGTACGAAAGCTTAGAAGCATGATTAATTTGTCATTGTGTATATGGTGGATAGAGAGAGAGAGTCAGAATGAGCATTAAAATGAATTCATTCATGAGGAGACCAAGGACATGTTCATGTAAATATTATAGAAATGGAGCACAGAAAACAAGATTTATGTCTATAAATTAATAATATTTAATAGAAAGAAGCATATATGTGAAATATGGATAACATAAAATTCAACATGTTAAGTTTATAGATAAAAGAAAATGCTCAAAGACATACCACTAGAGTCTCAACACTATGTCTACAACACTGTCTTTGATTTCATTTAATTTAACAACTATTCAACCTCTAAAATGACTTGAGGTGGACTACTTATATAAAGTAGATTTCATGACACCTCATAGGGTCTAAATCCTATCCAAAAATCATCATAATTACATCACATGAGTCACTTCCTAGAACTAAGGAATTTAGAAACTAATCCTTGAAATTTAGCTAAAGACTAGGAGTTTGTATCTCCACTAAATTACATGTTTCCTCATCATTAAGGAAAAATTAAAATCAAATACATCAAATGAAACCTCATGGGAAAAATAGCATCTAATTTTGGATTTCTCCTCGCATGATAGATGTCTAAATGGAAACCAATGAAGAAACATAGCGCCTTTAGTAAAAGCATTGTGCATGTCTAGCAAAAACAACGTGCTTGTTCAAGGGTGATTTTGACCCACTTAAAAGCATCCAAATGAAAATATGAATGTTGGGTTGAGTAGCCTTATGAGTATGATTTCCAATTCACCTTAAAATTTGAGAAAAACACCCATATGAAGACCACGAAAATTTTATTTTCCCAACCTCACTCAAGAAGCACTGTGCCTAGTCAAAAGCACTGGCAGAAGCATGAAAACGATGCAATTTTTTTTTAGTTTTACTCCAAAAATAGAGATTTTTCATGAGAAACAAAGTCCACATATGTCATGTACTGATCAAGAAGAACAAATCCATATAATAAAATTTTAATTTGGATTCCCTGAGAGAAAGCTTCATGTCGCTGCATGACACTTCTCTGGAGAGAAAAATTCTAAATTTTCCAAAAATCATCAAAATTGATAAAAAAATTTCTATCACACCCGTGAATGATAGGCTAAACAACCATAGATGCCTCAGCAAGGAGGTCTAACTTATCCTTCTCTTTGAGCTTCTTTAAGCTTTTTCTTCACTTGTTTGAGCCTGATTTGGGAAATTTTGTTTCTTGTTCAATAGTGATTTTCCATATGTATCTAGACATTATTGTTCCTTTTAGATTTCTTTAGAAGCTTCTCAAGGATTTCATTGACCGTGTCAAGAAAATACTCTCTATCCTGATTTATTTCATCAAGAATTATTTCATCAAAAGTTTTCCAACATGATTATGAGTTTATTATCTTTCTTTCTGAAACAACTTCGTGAGGCCTCTTGTCCTTGGTATCCTTCTTTTTGTTTCAAATTTCTCATGATCCATCTTATCATCACCTACTATTTCTGTGTCCTTGCATTTATCTGCCTTCTTGGAGGAGTAGTTTCATTTTTAACTAAAGATTCTCTTGTTGTAGGAATGTGATCTCAGAATTTTCCATTGAGAAAACATCCCTCAACTTTTCTATCTCTTCACCTTTCTCCTTTGTGATTTCCTCAACTGACTTATCACTCATCTGCTCTTCCATATCAACTTCTAAGGGTGCTTTTCCATCATGGTGTTTTAATGGTAACTCGCCATCAAGACTAGGTGTTTGATCTGTTGTTTGTCTTTTCTCAAGTGTAGCTTCAGGTGGCAATACACTTATGATGGTCTTAGGAGAAAAAATCATTCTCTTACCCTTCTCATAGTTTTGAGCTATCTTAACACTAGGTGATTTGAAATATTTTCCTGTCTGCTTAAAGAGCCAACCTCTTTTGGTTGTTTTGATGCTCTGCTATGAACAATAGGTGGACTAGTAGCAGGCATTGATGCTACCTTCTCCATGAAAGCTTCCAAGGTAATATTGTTTCCTGAGAGTTGGTGAAAAATAATAAACTTGACTAAAACATGGTGGAATATACTAGGATGAGGATGTTTACCTTTTCTCTATACCTTTTCCACCATCTTGACCAAAATCATGAGCAGATAGTTAGAAAAATTGAGTGATTTGGTGGCTGTGAAGTGCATTAGTAACTTGACATTGTATTAGTACACTCTTGAAAATATTCCCTCGCATGTAAAATATTTCATGATTAGATTCATTAATGGGGCATACTAATGAGTTAAATTCCAGAAAGTGAAAACATGTTCAGGTTCATCTCTTCAATGAGGTTTTAGGAAAATTGGGTAGTTCTCAAGGTCCAATTCCATGCCCTTGAAGCAGACTTATCCTTCATTTGGAATCCTTGTTGCTGAAGTGATGGCCTATACTGATAGAGTGAATTAAATGCCTGCTATGATGGCCTCATCTCTGTTGAATTTTGTGGCAAAAAGGGTAGTCAATTGGGCATGACATCCTACCTCTATGATTCTCTCACAGAATCTCAAACATCCAATGTTTTCAAAACATCCATAAGGGGAGGCATTGGGTTCTTGTGATGTGGATGGCTCAAACTTGGAATCATGGCATCCTTTTCCATCCTTATTTTCACTCTCCATACTACTTGTGAATAGGATGAAGTCCTCGTAGATGAAATGAGTGGGTAGGGATAGTGAATTTTGAAAAACAAGGGATATGGATTGGCTAAATTTAGTGGTTGTGATGAGTTATAAGGAGGTTAAGCCATCCTGATTTATGTAGGAATGCAATAATACATAGAAATAAACATAAATACATAGATGCAGTGGAAATAAAACTTCATTTCATTAAAATCAAATGACTTAAACATGCTTACAGACATAATGGAAATAAACTAGCTAGCTTGCTAGTAGATTATCTCTGAGAAGCGATGTGGTGGCTACAGGTCTCTGAATTGTGTTAAAATGAGGCTCAAAGGCATATTTATTATTGATAATCAGTGGAAAACCATAAACATCCAAAAACCTAATCCTAGGAGATGAGGCGCCAAAACTGTGGGCCCTGTTTAGGTAAATTGGTACATCAATCTTCCCGGGGACATAAATTTGGCATATGATCTTTGTTTGGTGCACTAAATACCCCGTTAGAAATTTATATCGGAGAACTAAAACAATTTACATGAGAAAAATTGGAGGAAATTCCATGCTAATCCCTATTTTCCCTAAAAATGTCATTTAGGACCTCAAAACCATTCTTGAAGTTCAGGACCCAAAAAACTGTTAAAAATAGTAAGTTGTGCTGAAACTGAAAAATTGAAGGAACTGATGGTGGGGGTTCAAATGGAATAGGTGGGTGGACACCAAAATCCACCTAGATCATAGTGCCTCAAAATGACTCCGGAAGTCCATTACTCGAAAAACTGCTAAAAATAGTAAATTGTCTTGAAAGTGAAAAAATGAAAGAACCGATGGTTGGGGTCCAAATGGAATAGGTGGTTGGCCACCAATATTAACCTAGATCATTCCTCCCCCCTTAGGAATCAATGTTCCCCATTCCATTGAGTTCCTCCATGAGATGAGGAAAATTCTACTGAACTTGGTATTGTATTTGTTGAAGATGACATGGACCTATTGGCGGACGCGCTCGATGTGTTCAATAAATTTGGTTGCTTTATCAGCCACAGATAGTACATGTGTGGATTTTGACTTTGTGGTCGCATGAGGTATGGAAATTTCAGGTGATAGCACGCCTAGGGTTAGATCAATGGAGTGCTTGACCTAACAATGTGGAGGAACCTGTCTGGGTGAGGATAAAATATTCTTGTATTCCTCCATGACTTTCTCCATCTGTTGTTGTTGTGTAGGGGAGCCATGTTTTGATGATGTGGACACAATATTCTTCTTTCCCTGTGGGCGAATTATAATGAAAATAAATTTCGTAGTTTGGGAAACAATCTTACTCTATTTTTTTGTTATAGTCAAAGAGATGGCAAGAGGCGATACTGCCTCTAGTATCATGTATAATTTATTTCCCAAAGTAATAAAAATAACATGAGGCCTAGACTCATACACAACATGTTGTTTCCACAAGTATGGTTGGCCCAATAATACATCAGATACATCAAGAGGAGAAACATGGCATAGCACCTCATCCGTGAATGGCTTGATGTTATACGGAGGGTGGCACTGTTGGCGAACACGAAGATCTCTTCCTTGGTGAAGCCACCCAATGGTATACAGCTGTAGGTTTGTTATGGTCAGTAGGCCGAGACACTTCATGACCTGTACTAAAATGAGGTTCTTTTGGATTTTTTTATCAAAAATTAATTGCAGTGGAGAACCCGTCACCCACATCTATGAATGGAAGAGGCCACTAGAGAATTTGGCGGAAATTACGATGGCCAATTCGTCGCTATTCTGACACATAGTTGTCCAAGAGCGACAATTCAAGGGCGGGAAAAACGTGGTTTGCCATACCATCGTAGTTCCGACGCAATTAAAAAGTGTCGTACTATCGACACTTTTTCCGTCGCTTCCAAACAAGCGTCACTCTTCCCACGTTTCCCAATCCATCGCACTTCCAACCTTTGTAAACTGTCGCACTTCCGACGAAATGTTGTCTGACATTTTGGACGTCTCTCTTCCGACGTTTTTAAACTGTCACAATTACGACGAAATGTGGTCCGACGTTTTGAACGTCGCTCTTCCGACGTTTTTAAAATGTCGCAATTCCGACGCAATGTGGTCTGACGTTTTGGATGTTGCTCTTCCGACGTTTGTAAACTGTTGCAATTCCGACGAAATGTGGTCCGACGTTTTGAATGTCGCTTGTCTGACGTTTTTATACTATCGCTCTTCCAACGTTTTTAATCTGTCACAATTCCGACACTTACAAGGCATCGGTATAGCGACTGCGGGTTCATTTAAAAAAAAAAATGAAACATTAAAAGAGGAAAAACATTGTTTTGAATATATTATATGAAGTAAAACAGTCCATGAAGTCATTAAATTTTCACATTTGAAGATTGGAACCCAAATATCCATCCAGAAAAGTGGAAGTCCCACCCCAAACAATGATAGAAAAATTCCCCATGTCACATACGAACAGTGTAAATAGGTGACTTGTTACACATGGCCGGAGATTACTTCGACAATATGAAAAACATCCAAATATGCCGAGAACATCTATAAGAAAATTAAGCAGTGGTAAACATTTTCATAGAGGCCAGTAAACAGATAAATCCCTGCAGAGCGTCATTGTTTAAACCACAAATTAAAGTACCCAAATCATGAGCAATGGGAAGAAAAGCATACAATCCGTAAGCGAAGTCGGAAGTATATCAAAAATATATAAAAATACCATGGAACCATATCAATAAACCAACAGCAACAGAATGACATAGCCTGGACATGGATGATAAACATGATAATCTCTTTTTCACAAGAAAACGTTGCCTCCAATATCTACTTACTGATAAATTCAAGTGAAGTCATGTTACATTTTCATCGGGTGGAACCCAAATATCCATCAGGAAAAGTGGAAATTACACGACAGTGATAAACATGCCCATGTCACATACAGGGACATGATATAAAACCCAGTAATGGTCCACATGGAGATTATCGACAATCTGAGAAAGCATCCAAATATGCCCAAGGCATTTATAAGAAAGTGAAATAGCAGTATGTAGAATAGTAAAGCAACAGATAGAGTACCGACGTCCATTGTTCCAAATACAAATTAAAGTACCCAAAATCCTTGAACAGAGAAAAACGCCAATCATGTGAGGAGTGTGATATGTCCAAAATATAAAAAGACCATCAGACCATATCAATAAACCAGCAACATAGACCAGCATCGCTAGTTTTGAAGGCAGAGTGATAAACATTAATCATTTTTTTTTCACAAGAGAAAAAACGTTGTTTTGAATATATTATATGAAGTAAAATAGTCCATGAAGTCATTACATTTTCACATCCGAAGATTGGAACCCAAATATCCATCCAGAAAAGTGGAAGTCCCACCCCAGACAGTGATAGAAAAATACCCCATGTCACATACAGGGACTTGATATAAAACCCAGTAACGGTCCACATGGAGATTATCGACAATCCGAGAAAGCATCCAAATATGCCCGAGGCATCTATAAGAAAGTGAAATAGTAGTATGTAGAATAGTAAAGCAACAGATAGAGTACCGACGTCCATTGTTCCAAATATAAATTAAATTACCCAAAATCATGCAACAGAGAAAAACGTTAATCACGTGAGGAGTGTGATATGTCCAAAATATAAAAAGACCATCAGACCATATCAATAAACCAGCAACATAGACCAGCATCGCTAGTTTTGAAGGCAGAGTGATAAACATTAATCATTTTTTTTTCACAAGAGAAAAAATGTTGTTTTGAATATATTATATGAAGTAAAAAAGTCCATGAAGTCATTAAATTTTCACATCTGAAGATTGGAACCCAAATATCCATCCAGAAAAGTGGAAGTCCCACCCCAGACAATGATAGAAAAATACCCCATGTCACATACATGGACATGATATAAAACCAAGTAACGATCCACATGGAGATTATCGACAAATCTAAGAAAGCATCCAAATATGCTCGAGGCATCTATAAGAAAGTGAAATAGCTATATGTAGAATAGTAAAGCAACAGATAGAGTACCGACGTCCATTGTTCCAAATACAAATTAAAGTACCCAAAATCCTTGAACAGAGAAAAAGGCTAATCATGTGAGGAGTGTGATAACCATCTGCAGAAACCCAAGCTCGCTTGTAAGATCAGGCTCGCTTGATTCCAAAATTGGTAACCATCTGTTGCATCCAATATGTAAGGTTCAGGCTTGCTTGTTTCCATTAGTAGCCCGCTACAACATCCACCCTGTTCATAGCAAAAAGGTTCCTGTACTAGATATATAGAGAAATAGTATAATACGTAGACCATATAAACATGGCTCTGTATTTCAAAAAATAGGTTTAAAATAGAACAGGGCAACATTTTTTTTTCTAAGTAAAGTTAATCTATTAACAGTGGGAATAAAATTACACTGAAGTCAAAATCATTGCCCAGACTCATGGAAAATTTGTCATCAAAAAATCAAAAAATTAAGAAGACTGCCCTCATACAGGGAAACCAGTCTTGAATGTTTAATTTACAGAATTCAAAAATATTACAAAGGTCTAGCACAGTAAAATAATCTAAAAGCAGCCCAATTAAGTGGGCCACGAAGCAAGAAAAACAAATTAACCAAACTACTCCTCCGGCGCCTCGACGATTTGGCACCATCCTTCGGAAGGTCCAGGATCGCTAGGTGCTACCTCCACATTCATGCCACGGCTCCCCTCCTAAAGGCTCGAATGTTGGCTGGCTTTTTCCGAGCTCAGACCCGCTAGATGGGTGCATTATTCCTCCGTTTGGGCCTCCTCGCAGAAAACCACAGTGACTCAAGTTGTAATTCATGGGCGGTTGAGAGAGAAATAAAAGGAAAATTGCGCAGTGCGCGTCGTGGGAGAAGGTGAACTAGCAGTGAGGAAACGAGGAGCAGGAGAATCCATACGGTGGCCAGATCCTACAACCCAACCCCGCCCACTCCTATTATTTGGATAGCGACCTGCGTAATAATCACTGGACTGGCCGAAAGACAACTTGGTTGAGGGGCTGGAGGGAGCGCGCAGGAGTTGATCTCTAGTGCTCTCCCTGTGGCAACGCATCCTTTGACGCATTCGAGGCATGGGCGCAGTCTCACTAGCAGTGGGCACAAGAGGAGATGGAGAAGCAGAATTCCAAGAAACAGAGGAAGACAGTCAAGGACCAGACCGAGAGAAATGCAGATACGCAGCAAGGTCTACGCAGCAGTTTAGCTGGCCACTTCTCCTTCTCGTCACAGTGAGCAGGCAGTGTAACCCAGTAACCAGCTCATCTGAAAAACCATAGCGAAATGCCATTTTATCGACCCGACTGCAATGCAATCGAAGGACGCCCATCATAATTAATCTCTGGTCATTAATGAGAGCCGAAGGCCGAATCATATTGGAGCATGCAGAATCACTAACAGGAGTGGAGGTCCGATCTTGAACAGTGTTAAAACTTAATGCGATTATATGTGAAAACCTTGGAACTTAATTGAACATCGTTAAAACTTAATGCGATTGATATGAAATCGCCACATCCATGTCCCATCACCTTAAACGCCATCAAATGCACCCGCAGCCGGGAGCAGGGCAAGTTCTGATTGAGGAAACGTGGTAGAAATTGATTAGAGCGGATCTTTGTTTGGGCCGCTCGCGCAATGGAAATCCGGACCCGAAAAAGATTAGGGTGAATTTGATAAGAAATTCACGTCACAACTCTCCCTCCGTACGCCAGCCCAACTTCGGACCCGAAAAAGATTAGGGCGGAATTCATTTAGTTTTCGCGTCACAAAATTGGCCGACGTCAGCAGGCTATTTTGGAACACGAATTTGGTTTGAATTATGGTTTATCGCTGTTTGAAGTCTGGCGGGCTCGACTTAAGAACAATTTTGTTTGATCCCATCTTATAAAATTTGTGCTGGTTTTATTTGATAATACACATATTTATAATAAATCATGGCAATACCACACTAGTAAACATGTGGAAAAGTTATATAAATTATTGAGAACAATCATTTTTATGTAAAAATATCCAAATGTGCTTTTGGGAAATAAGAATTCGAGTATTTGGTTCATATTGTTTTAAAGGAAGGAGTGAAGTTTGAGCCTCAAAAGATGCAAGCTATTACAAAATGACCTATTCCTAAGAAAATCAAGGTTCTTAGAAGATTTTTTAGACTTACATGATCAATATGATGATAATTATGATAATTTCACAAAACAATCACTAGCTATTTTGAGGGATGAGATATTAGAACTTTAGCTTGATGAGGATTTTTTAAGAGCTTTATTTCTTCTTTTGAAATCAAGAAAATATTCTCCCAAACTGAAAATGTGTGTTCTTGAGATAATTTCTGAAAATTATGAAAATGAAATTAAACTTTTGCATTCTCAAATTCAGTCATACAATTTCCGAAATCCTAACGAATTCTTTGAAAATCTTCCTTCTCCTAAGCAAGAGGAAATTGTACTATCTTTTGACTTGCATATTGAGGATGATTATTCTTTGAAACACAAGACAGAAGAAATAGTTTCAAGGCTTAATATTCAGAATACAACTGAGCAACCAGTCATTGAAGGCCTAGAAGTAAATAACATACATCATAATTTTATTGATCCTATATCAAGTTATATGGAGAATATTTTTAGCCCAAATCTGCAAACATGTTTTCTCTATAAGGATCAAATACATCAAAAGTGGACTTTACACATCATATCATTTATTATAAACGCACATGATCATAATATACTTCCAATTTTGATCACAAGAAATCAAGTTATCCATTTATTGTTACAGCTACTTGATTGGCTTCATTGGAATTTTTGTATTACCTGATTCAATAAGATTTTTAGTAGATTGAGTAGGTAGATGAGTACCAATAAGCTCAGAATTTTGAGCATTTTTTTTTAGTTTTCAATTTTCAGCTAGTTTTTCATTAAGTTGGTTTGAAAAATTTTGTGTGTTGTTTTAGTTTCAGATCAGATTTCAGTTTGCAGAAGACAGAAGACATTTACAGGTTCACCAAGGTCAATGGATGAGGACAACTGACCTGTTGTTCTTGACTTTTCACCAGGAAAAGCCATCCCCAAGTGGAGCTAGTGTTAGACTCCTATACCAATAGGTGTCATATTTCATGATTGACTTGATGGGCTATGTAATATGTTCATACATTTTCTTGTTGCAAAGGTTTTCCATATTATCAAAAAATAAAAAAAAATTGAAAAATGTAAAGTGGGTATACCCTAAAAGAAAAATCAAAGGGTAAAAAGAATTAAAATGGCCAAAAAAGTAAAATAAAATGAACCCCACCAAAATAAAGGCCAAGGAAAGTGTACAAGTCTAAATGCCACTATTTTTTTCTCTTATGTAATAAATAAAATTGTGTGCAACTTGTATCCTATGCCACAATTTATGAATAGTCAAATAGTTTAAGCTTGGCTATTTCATCTTTCAATTTCATGTTTTAGAGATAGAGAATAAAATCTGACCAAACTATTTAATCTTGGCAGATAAGTAGATAGGTAGAGTAAATAAAAGGAGTTCAATAGCTTAATCTGAGCCCTTGGATGTAATAAGGTTAGACTTAGATAGATTTCTACATGTAAAAGAAAAGAAAGTGTGATAACGGTTTTCCAGTCTAAGTGCACCCTAATAAAGAAGAAAAAATGGTAGAGTAAAGTAGGTAGGGTAGGTAGATGATGTTGCAGAATTGCATGTGATGGACAATGACTCTAAATGTGTTAATATTTACTTTCATCACAAAGTGCAAAGGCAGACACTATACTCGAAGAAATTCAAAGCAAAGCAAAGTCAAAGTTATTAACTTCCCTTCTCATCTTCCCCTAAAGATTTCACTAATTTCCCCTAAGTACTAAGGTATTTGAAAATTAGAGGGGCTCAAGGCATTTCCTTGACTTTTGGAGGGACCGGACCCTCGGCCCAATAATTGGAAAAGCCTAAGTACTTGAAGTCATTCTTCATAACATTCACTCATTTCTAAACATATTTAGGAAAATTATGCATTATTTCATAAAAAACCCTCAAAATCACATTTTATTCCAAGTCTAAGTGATGAAGTGATTATAATGCAATTTGCTTTTAAATCTTCACTTTCTTAGTTATATTAATTTATTTTGAGTTTACATTGTCCCCTTGTCATATTAACATTGATTTTATGTATTAAATCCTTACAAAAATAACCTTCTCCTATTATATATAACTCCTTTTTATATAATATCCCCAAAAACCCATTAATAAAATTTAGCCAAAGTTATTTATTCCCACATGTTTAAATAAAAAACCCACTTTATGCCCCCTTTGGCTAAATATATCGTAATATTAAATTCCGCCCCCTATGGTAATTAGATTAATCTGATTTAATTATCATATAATAAAAGTATATTGAAAAAATAATTAAAACATGTTTTATTACGTGTTTTAATAAAAAAATAATTCTTCCCCTATGTATTTTAATCCCCCGACTCCCTTTCCCAAGGTTAAAACTATAAACCCTTTGTAAAATCCCCAATACCTCCCTTAACCGCTAACCTTGGTTAAATCATTTCCCGATCATTTTCCTGCATTTTTATAAACAAATTGATTAATCCTCATAATTAATTAACTCCGCCAATCAGATTCCCCCCGATGAGATTAATTAACGTTTAATTGCGTCGGGCCCTCCATATTAAATCCCCGTCACTTCCACATCCCCATTGCCATTCGATCAAGCCATCTGAGATCAACGGTTATTAATGATATCGCTAGCCATCCGCGTCTGAACAATAACGCGCGATGGCCCGACATTTTTCAAACAGTGCCATGCCACGCGTCAATCATTCTATGTAATCGCTCACCCTCTGCCCAAAACCACTTTTCCCCAAAAGCGGTGCGATGGAAAATGCTTACCGCTTGCCTCTCGTGACTCATCCTTCGTACCTGCTGACGTCATCCACTAAATAAATAAATAAAACCCTGTCACCCTTTGGACTTTGTGAATAAAAAAATTTTGCCCGCGTCATTTTCATTATTCTGTGAATGACCAAAGTCTCATGCAGAGAATTTCAAAAACAAACTGTCAAGCGCCATCAACTGTATTTTGCTGAAGACAATTGCATACCAGTAATCCAGAGTTTGTACGCCATAGCCTGTACCTGTTTAATCAATGTTCATCTCCCAAAAAACAGGTATTTACCCCAATTCCCATTAAAATTCTATGAAATCCTAGCTTTTATTTTAAATTCCAAACGAAAGACAGAAATAGAGTTCAATTTGGTCTTGTTCAATCCCCAGAATTGTAAATTGCATTCCCAAAACTTGTAATTGTGTTTGTTCTTCACAAAAACCCAAAATTAATTTCTGAATCCACAAGAACCAGAAATGGAGGTTAGACTTAGATAGATTTCTACATGTAAAAGAAAAGAAAGTGTGAGAAGGGTTTTCCAGTCTAAGTGCACCCTAATAAAGAAGAAAAAATGGTAGAGTAAAGTAGGTAGGGTAGGTAGATGATGTTGTAGAATTTCATGTGATGGACAATGACTCTAAATGTGTTAATATTTACTTTCATCACAAAGTGCAAAGGAATACATTTAAGAGGGGGAACTAATACAACGTTAAAAATAAAACCAGAGCACACATCTACAAATTACCTCCTTAGATACTGTCACACAATCATTAACTATTTTCGGAGAACCATGCTTGCTCTCCAAGACAACATTTTTCCCTTCGCCCCAAGGGTGACTCCAACAAGATCAGCAAGTTTGTTCACACTGCCTGCAAGACAAATTGACAATGCTTTCAGTAAGTGTGCAATTGAATTCCAGACCATATGCCAAAACAAACCTCCATGAAAAATTAAAATAACACATTAAAATCGAATATAAGTGGACAAGTAAAGATCCACTGCAGTGAAGTTTCACGTGCAGGTGACCTTCCTTTAAACATAATTTTTTCTTTGACTTGCAATTTTCTTTTCACTGAGCCATCCTTGTTGAAGTTCAACTCCTTTTCCATAGCTCTTGTATTAACTAACTTCTCTCTGCCGCGTAATCTCAGAGTCCCTCTTATACTTGAGCGATTAAAAGAAATGGGTGAAAAAACTGAAAGAGAAGACAATTGTCTGCCATAATTATCAAACATTGCACCCAACTTCTTCCCCTTTCCATTGTTACCCAATGAGGTAGATGTGGAAATTGTTTTCATAATGCCCAAAGCAGAGGCCATCTTCTCTTATCCTGAATATAGAATTACAAGATCTTCATATTAGTATGAACCTTAAAAAACATGACTCCCATTGCTAAAAACCACTTTTAAGTTTTAACATGCAAACTAAACAACTATCGCAACATTTGGCAACTTCTGGAGCATTAAGAGAGAAAAAACCAAAGAGAAATACAACCACAATCCTCATTTTAATGAGATTGGACTATATATTTGCATTAAGATAATAGAAATAAATCACGACTATATTAAGGCCAGCATAAAACAATCTTTAACCAGTGTCTCTGACGGACTTTAGGTTGCCATGCTAGAGGTTGCATATTTTTAATTTAAATTCTTGACCTCTCGTTCCCATCTATGAATGCATCCAATGGGATATCTACATCAAATAATCCTTTATATCCCCAAAAACAAATTCCCTACTACAAGAGCACCAGTATTGATGGATCACCCCACACCATCCCACCCACTAGAAAAGGTGAAAAAGGAAACCCGAGAAAACTTCTGAAATATCTCAAGATGACTATATGGGTGGTTCTTATGAATCAACCAACCATTCAAAACATGCTCATCAATCCAAACCATGAGTATTATGTGACGATATTCAAGCAGGCACTGAATCGGATTTCTAAAGCTATGTTAGAGAAACCGTGAACTCTCACTGAAAATAGGTGAAATGTGGCACCACTCAGAGATTGACATGTGCCAATTGGTACAAGTGGTAGACAATTGGCATGCTCAAACAACAAGGTGATGCAGGAATGACATGAGGGAGAAAATATGAGAAAAGCCCCAAATCTGGATAACTAAAGCTCATCACCAACCTGAGATTGACAACTTTACATGATGTAACCTATGAAATCGTAAATGGAGAAATCATAGTAACAATAAAGTAACCTATGTAACAATAAATTCGGATTCATCCTGGGAGTGGTAATGGGAGAAATCATAGTGAACAACAGGAAACATGCAGAGTTGCTTACAATCAAATAGATGAAAAAACACATACAAAAACCTAGATAATAATCATGAACAAGCTTAATATTGAATTATGAACTGTAAAGGAACTTACAAAATGTGACATTACGAACCTGGTCAAGCGCACAAGCAAAAATATCCCGGACATGACCCTGGTTGACAAGTTGTATTGCTCATGATGCAAGAGGATTTGTACCTGCACTGCCAAGTCAATCAAAATCCATCATTATCTATACAATAAATACAAGTAATTGATGTAGTATTTTTACTCTAAGATGCATTCTTATGATAATGTTAGAACATATGTTGAAAATGTCAAAACATACCTAAATAAGCTCCTCTTCGTTTCAAGAACAATTTATTGGAGTTGCATGAACTTGGAACAAGCCTCCCACGATCTGAAAGAGTAGCAACTAAGTCAACAGTGACTTTTTTGTTGCTACGCTGGATCGAGGGAGGTTTGCTCCAAGATTAAATCGCTCCAATAAATTATTCTCTACCAAACAGGGCCAACCACGTGAAGGTGGAAGCTCTTATGGCCCCTCTCCCCCCCCCTCACATCACTCTCAATTCCCCAATACCCAATCTATATTTCATTTTTTACTTTCATGAGCATAAAAAAAAATATTCAATAACTAATAAAAAACAATTCAACAAAAAGTACACAAGGAAACATTGAAATTAATGCTTGACATAAAAATAGTATGATAAATGAGTTTTTTATATAATGCAAAAAACGTTCCAAGTATGGTAACGTTTGTCTTATAATAATACAATATTTTACATTATCAAATTTTCTTTTTCTTCTTCCTATTTCTAAATCTCCTAATTACATCATCAATATCATCGTGCTCTGCTCCTATTTCGTGCCTTTCGACCCGCACTACTAACCTAGTTACGTAGTCACGATGTCTGGTCTCATCCAGTGACGGGGCATCGCCTACAAAAATAGATAATATTAAATTTTAATTGTCAGTTTTTAAATATCATTGAACTAGTTCGATAATATTAATAAAAAAAATTGCAATGAGATTATTTACCTGGTGCACCAGTTGTCGCCGCTGACCTAGTTGCGTAGTCACGATGTCCGGTCTCATCCAGTGACGGGGCATCGCCTACAAAAACAGATAATATTAAATTTTAATTGTCAGCTTTTAAATATCATTGAACTAGTTCGGTAATATTAATAAAAAAAATTGCAATGAGATTATTTACCTGGTGCACCAGTTGTCGCCGCTGACCTAGTTGCGTAGTCACGATGTCTGGTCTCATCCAGTGACGGGGCATCGCATACAAAAATAGATAATATTAAATTTTAATTGTCAGTTTTTTAATATCATTGAACTAGTTCGGTAATATTAATAAAAAAAATTGCAATGAGATTATTTACCTGGTGCACTAGTTGTCGCCGTTGGGACTGTTGCCCTATCTTCCTCTCTGGTGGTAAGATCCTCAAGGGAAACATTCTCTGTCATTTAAACAAAAAACATTATAAGGACAACCATCAAGGTATAATTAGAAAAAAATATAAGTGGAAATTAATTACTGTCACGGCCCTCACTGATAGTAGCATTGTCGGCCTGGTCCCCACTACAATGATCAGGTTGCACGTGAGGATCATCTACATCTGGCTCTAAAACTGGGTTATTTGCCTCGTCGGTAGTGCTGCTCCCATGATTTAAACAAAGTTGTTAGACATTAAATTTATGGACGAAAAAAAACATATTGAAAGGTTAATGTTTTACCTTATCAGGCATTCTGGATCTTGGGACCTGCCCCAAGCTTCTGCGACGTTCAACTACGGCTTGATAGCCGAAATGGAAAGTGATATTTTTATCTTCCTTTGTAGTTTCTGTTCCGAAGTCATCACCCTACATTACATATGATTGTGTATTTTTAATCATATTTGATAGGATTACAAAAACATTGGAAGGCGATACAATTAATTATAAGATGTTTAGCTACTTAATTACAATTCTTGCGGCTAATTTCAAGTAGCCGCCCTGGCCTAGCTTGTGATGGCCATTTTTTTCAATCCTAGCCTTGGTTGCCTTTGAGGTGTTAGGAAACCTAGCATCAAAATATTGAAGTCAGATATGACGTAGCACACTTTTATTTTAGACATAGAGAAAATTAAAGCTATTGAATTAAAGTTGTAATTTACCTTGCGGGTCCAGTTGGCATTTTTCCTTCTTCCTTTGCCCTTTTCTCTTTTCCCTCATGGATGAGTGCTCTCCACTCACTCTCTGGAACTGTGAGAGGATTCTCATATCTAGGGTTAAATTGAAATTTCATCCTATAGGTGTCCCTGGTATATTTTAAATATTTGCTAGCTACCTGAGCCACCGCTGTTCTGTCAAATGTGCCGACCCCAAAAAGGCCTTCTATATAATCTAGAAGTTCTTTTTTCAGGTTGGAATTCTGGGAATTCCACCCTGTGCGTATGGTTGGGCCAAAAATTACTAACGCATGGCTCTCCAGAAACCTGTAGAACTCATTGTTTTCTACACAGAAAAAAAAAGATATTATCGTTAATTTAAAAATAAAAATCATGATAAATATGTTTTAGATAAAGTACATGAAATAGTTAAACTATTAAAATTTACCTGGGAGTTGTACATGCTTTATAGGGACACCTTCCTCGTTCACCAACAATGTTCCATTAATGGTCCCTATGGAGATGACACGTGTAGCTCCAGGAAACGCAATAATGTAGTTGGCCATATCAGCCTCATCATTGCCAACACGTTCAACGGTTGGCTAGGTGTCTGCTTGGGAAAGGTGTGTTTCTTGGCTGGCACCTAAAGTAGTAGAAGGTGTATGAGAGGGTTGCTAGGCAACCTGTTGCCCTTGTGTCCCACTACCACCAACACTGGGTTCAGCAAGTGCCAGAAAACCCTACATACAAAAGAATTTTTTGTTAGTTTAGTTAATGTAAAAATTAAAAATCAAACTATCACAATTCATCTCATGCAGAACAAAAAAAATATCCTTTTGAATTTTATTATTACCTGATATGTTTCTAGCTGGCTAATAAGTTTTTTTATCCTCTCTTCTATTTCAGGTGTTTGAGGCGCGTCTATCAAAGTATTAAATTATGACCTTGCATCTCGTGCGTTTTTTCGCAACAAGAACACTGGAGATAGGGATGAAGAAAGCTCTTCCTCAAAGAGGGAATCATCAGGAATACCATGGCTAGGTGTCTGCATATTTGAACAAAATTAATATTATTTCAATTATGTAAATAACTAAAATACCTGAAGATAGAGCAATGCTCGCACTTTACATGTTCTTCCGCTGGCATCTTTCCGCGATCATCCCATATCGGGGTTGTTCCTGTACTGCCCTGATCAGTCTGCCACATTGCAATAAAAGTATAAATGTAAAAACTTGAAAACAATATCTAACTTGAAAACACAAAATAAAAACTGAAATAATTTCTAATAAGACACCGGAAGACAAAATTAGATTTTCAAATATGCCTTGCATTGAATTCAGTCCTGGAAACATGTCATTGCACATTAAGGCACCCAAACAAGAGACGAGTTGACAATGAAGACCTTATTGAATATATTGTTGGAGAAACTTCTAGTAAACTTGTTGTGAAGACCTTGAGGACATTTTTGGAGCAACATTGTTGAAGCCGATGGTATAGCATTGTTGGAGACGATCTTGAAGGGCCTTGAAGTGAAGCTTTTGGAGCAACTATTGAAAAATCCTTAGAGCATTTAAGTAAGGCACTTTCTATCTTCCATCACCTTTTTTCCTTTCAATATCCTTTAAACGATTTTGTTGATATTTAATGTTTGAAATCACGTTATAATTCCTTTATTATATGTGTTTGGGGACTTTCCCTTTGAAATTACCCAAAAATACCCTAGCAATTTTATCTTCAGGATGCATGTCTGACCCTATTGTTCAATATTTTTATTGATAGTAGTAAACATAGAGAGTTAGGGGGCTCTTGACTTGGTTTGGTTGGGCCATTAGAGCCCTAACATCTACTAGGGAGAACCCCCCTTGAGTTGGAGGAGAGCTAGCCCGAAGTGAAAAGAGGTTGGTGAGGTGACAATGGGGCTATTGAATTACACATGGTATCACACTTAGCTTTAGGACTTTATCTTGAGAAGTGCGAGATTTTGCTATATCAATTCTCAAATTGTTTACAACACTATTGTTAAGAACTAATAAGAAGTGATGTTGAGGGGTTTTTGGGTATAAGAAACAATACCATTTAAAAACTAGGGTTCTTAGTCCTTGGCATTCCTTCACCTGGGCCTAGGGGCACAATAAACCATGCAAACTTAAAAGTAACTTAATAGATCCATAGAGTAATAATAATCATAATTCCTAATTTCCTATTGTAAGATATGATGCAAATTATTCAAACATGAAGCAATGAAGACATGCAATGTCTGAATTTCAAGATTGATGAACCAATACAAGAAGTTAGAAACTACAACTTTGATTCAATACTTTGTGTCCTAACTCCAGGAAGGAATCTAGTTTGTAGTACAGAACATGCATCTTGTATTATCAATTCTTAATTGACAACAACTAAAGGTCATCTACCTCATCAATTCCTTCCCATTTTGTGTTTTTATGTTATATTCCTTATAAAAGTGTCAAATTTCTCTCAAAGTAAGCAACCACTGAATAAAATAAAAAATAGTTGAGATATGATTGAGAAATGGTCATTTATTTCTTGAAAGGATCTTCACAATTTCTTCGGTTGTTTTTCATCTCAAGAAACAAGAAATGACCTAAGAAACTATCGTGATGTAATATAAGAAACAACACGGTGCAATGGCCATTTTCAAAGCCAAATGATGTCCATTAAGGACACGGCCTTTATTTGGTTCCTGTTTCATAGGAGTTACGGGTAGAAATGGAACTCTGTTGTACCATTTCCAGTAGTAAAAAGGGAAAACCTTCTTTTTCCGTGGGAAATAATTTACCTTTCTTTTTTCAAGATAATCTAAATCACAAAAAATATGAACTATACTGCACACATTCTTGGATAATGTGAAAGTGGAAAAGGAATACCTTACACAAGTGATGCACACATGTACATTTGAACACTATTAGATTTTTTTAGTTGAAATGCAATGCTTGTTTTCATTTAAGTGTAGGGTTTTTAAAGCAGGGAGAAATAATGGCTGCCAAATTAATAAGCGTTTCTTTGGGAAAAATTTAAATCTTGTGTTGGGTGATGAAGATAATAGAGGGTATTGAATATTGATTCTTGACATCTAGAGAGAACCCTACAGCCTAACACAATCCAATGGAATTGACCAAAAAAACCCAAATAGAGTCAACCCTACTATAGGAGGAAGGGCCTGTAGTAAGAACTTACCATTTTGCAAGAGCTGAGGGCGAATGCTGTTCTGCAAGAGCTCAGGGCGAATGCTAAGGGTGAATGCTGTTCTGCAAGAGCTCAGGGCGAATGCTGAGGGTGAATGCTGAGGGCGAATGGTGTTTTGCAAGAGCAGAGGGTGAATGTGCACGTGATATCATATGTTAATGTAGCACACATGTACATTTGAACACTAATAGATTTTTGTAGTTGAAATGCAATGCTTGTTTTCATTTAAATGTAGGGTTTTTAAAGCAGGGAGAAATAATGGCTGCCAAATTAATAAGCGATTCTTTGGGAAAAATTTAAATCTTGTATTGGGTGATGAAGATAATAGAGGGTATTGAATCTTGATTCTTGACATCTAGAGAGAACCCTACAGCCTAACACAATCCAATGGAATTGACCAAAAAAACCCAAATAGAGTCAACCCTACTATAGGAGGAAGGGCCTGCAGTAAGAACTTACCATTTTGCAAGAGTTGAGGGTGAATGTTGTTCTACAAGAGCTGAGGGTGAATGCTGAGGGAAAATGCTAGGGGAAAATGATATTCTGCAAGAGCTGAGGGCAAATGCTGAGGGCGAATGCTGTTTTGCAAGAGCTGAGGGCGAATGTTGTTCTGCAAGAGCGGAGGGCGAATGCGCGCGTGATATCAGACGTTAATGTAGCTATTGCGATGGATACGAAATAATAAAATAATTTTTATGTAGCGCGCATATAAGTTTCGTAATTTAATGTAGCGCGCACATAAGTGTCGTTATACTGACAGCAGACAAAGCGTCGCTATTGCAACGGGTGCCTCCAAACATCATAATTGCGACACTTATAAATTGTGTCGCACTTGCGACGTTTGGAGGCAGTCGTCGCAATAGCGATGCTTTGGGCCATAGTGTCGCAATTGCGACGTCTTCCTCCAAACGTCACAATTGCGACACTTTGTCTAAGTGTTGGTATTGCGACACTTTTCTTATAAAAATGCCTGTGACAGCGATGGTTTCCCGGCGGGATGGAAAGATTGGGGGAAAATTTCTCGGCTACTTGGTCGGTGCGTCGTGTCCAAGTGTCGACCCCCGCCAAATGGTAGTGGGCGTTCTCCGGGATCCTCGATATCCTCACTCGATCTTGGTGGTGGAACAATGGTAGTGGGTTCACATCAATGACGAGCCCAATTTTTACTTCTGTTCAGTTCGACTCGGTGATTAGAACATGTATCCGATTCAAGTCTTTGAGTTTGACCACCGCCTTGACTTTGGCCCGGTAACACTTGTTTGTGTTGTGAGTGGGGTTGTTATGAAATTCACAACACTTCGTCATGTCCTTCTTTGGATTTGTGGTGTTGTTCGGAGTCACATTGCTTTGGCTTTGTCTGTTTTTCTTTGGTTCGGTAGTTCCTTTCCCTAGCTTCGGATTTGTGGATACAAACTCTCGCTTCTTCTTCTTAAATTCCTTCTAGATCTTGGCAGCATAGCGATATTTCATGCCAAGCGAGGTAATGTCAAAGAACTTCATTTCCTTTTAATGTACCTATGAAAAAAATTGTGGTACTTGAGAACCAAATTTCTCTTTAAATATTTAATACCCAAGTTTTTGTGCAGGGTATCGAAAAAATTCATTAGTTTGTGTAGATCTTGATCCTTTTTTTGCCGCAGCATGGTCCATTGGATGTATTTGTCATCATAGCTCCACAAGGGTAATATTTTTTCTTGATGCCATCTCAAAATAAGTTCTAAGTGGGTGCAGCAAAGAACAAAGAGGGTTCCCTTGCATCTTTTTTCTCACAATAGGTTTTCCACCAGTCTTTAACATGGGGGGTGGCTTTGAGGAGTGCAAAAATAATCCTTTCTTGGTCATAGAAATTATGGATCGAGAAATACCCTTCCAGCAAACTGAACCATCTATCTACGACATCTAAATCTATCTGGCCTTCAAATACAGTAATTTCAAAGTTGACTTGTACCTTGAAATAAGTGGTGCCTCCAGAGTGGTTGTTTCTTGTAGATGCATCACCAGTGTGCAGTCGTTGAAGGATCTCAGAAAAGTTACCGATCATCGCATTTCTCTGTTTCTTGAGGGAGTCCTCAAGAAATATTTTGATAGGATCTCTTGCTCCCTCGTCTTCTTTTTTTGTCATTCGAGGTCTTCAGGGTTTGTGAGGCTAATCCTACAAGGGTTAAACAAGATCGAGCCCTAACTCCTTGTACCCTGACCTCGTTGGGGATATGCAAAGAAAAACAAAGAAAGAGTAGACTGCTTTGATACCACCGATTCAGATTTATACAGTAATGTAATAATACACAGAAATAAACATAAATAAAGAGATGTAATGGAAATAAAACTTCATCTCATTAAAATCAAATGATTGAAATATGCTTATACACATAATGGAAATAAACTAGCTAAGGTGCTTGTAGATTATCTCTGAGAAGAGATGTGGTGGCTATAGGCCTCTGAATTGTGTTACAATGAGGCTCTAAGGCCTATTTATTGTTGATAAACAATGGAAAACCCTATGAAGCACCAAAAATATGGGCCTCGTTTGGGTAAATTGGTACATCAATCTTCCCGGGGACGTAACTTTGACATATGATCTTTGTTTAACCTGCTCAATACCTCGTTAGAAATCTATATCCAAGTAATACAACTTTTGACATGGGAAACACCAAAGGATCTCCCATGTTGCTCCCGGTTTTCCCAAAAAACTTTGTTTAGGGCCTCAAAATGGCTCCCCAAGTTCAAGACCCAAAAAACTGGTAAAAATTATAAGTTGTGCTGAAACTAAAAAACTGAAATAACTAATGGTGGGGGTTCAAATGGAATAGGTGGGTGGCCACCAATATCCAATTCGATCATTAGGACCTCAAAACGGCTCCGGAAGTTCCTGATCCAAAAAACTGCTAAAAATAGTAAGTTGTGCTAAAACTGAAAAACTAAAAGAACCGATGGTGGAGATCCAAATGGAATAGGTGGGTGGCCACCAATATCCACTTGGATAATTAAGGAAAATTAGCTAAAAATTTGAGGAATTAGGGTGATGTTTTAGCTTGAGGATATAGGTGAAATTTCTTAGGTATGGGGAGATGGATCAAAATAGGAAAACACACATATTTTCCAGTTTCACGTGGGAATGTAGTGGGGACTTAGGGTTTTGAAGGAAAAAATGATAAAGGGGACTGTGAGTGATAGGGGGTGTCAGGGTAGGATATGTGGAGGATAAGTGAATACTTTAAATGGTGGGAAAATGGTGTTTTCAATAGCTAAAACAAATCAAGAAAGGAAACCCTAAAATGTAGTGGAGAATAAAACCGAAGGATAGAAAACACTCATACACTAATGAAATGACTTGAAGAAGGCATTAACATGTACACTTACTGGTTTTTGAGGCAACAGAAGCTTTGCATACTTGTTTTTAGGCTTGAGTATCTAATTTGGAAGCTGAACCCCCAAAAAGTAACGGTTTGGACAGAAATGTGGTGTTGATGCAAAAGCGTAGCGCCACCTCCCAGAAACATTGCACTGCCCCAGAAATGTCATATTGCTTCTAGAAAAGTAGAAAAATGGTTTTTCTTGCATTTTTTTTCAGTTTTTCTTCCTCCTTTGGTAATGGTGGAGTTTTCTAAAAGTGTGAAAGGAGCTCTATTGATCAAAAGAAGATAAAATGAGTGAAAGAAATCAATTTTTCCCTTTATAACATTATGAAACATCCTTTTTTTTTTCCTTTAGTGAAAACATGATATTTTTTAGGAACACTTTGCATTTTTGAATATTTTGACAATGTAAGAAACTTTTCAAAGAAGATAAATTTCCTTTTTTTATTTTCCTACCTAAACTAACTCCATTTTAAAGATAACTTTGTATGATGGAAATGACCCTTCTTTTGCCTTCTTTATAAAAAAATTTGGACATTTATGGTGGTGAAATGAAAGACACCTAGACACTAACCTAGGTGAAATCATGGTGACCTGACTTAAGACTCTAGATGATAATGAAGGACATGACCCATGCAATGAAAATTATCATGGATAAACTACACAAAGTTGCTTTTTAATACCTAGAAATATGCAGTGAAAAAAATTTTATTTGCAAACTGACTTATAAATATAAAATTTTGACCTAGGGCCACTACTAAAAAAATTTGAAACAATACATTTTGATCACTGAAGCTCCTTTAGGAGGTGTCAAGAACGCCATAGATCGGGTAGCCTCATCCATTGGGCGATGGAGTAAACAATGGAAACTAAAATAACTTCGACAAAAAAATTAACTCACTCAAAAAACTGTCTAAATTTTTTTTAAAATTTTAAATAAAAAAATCAACTGATCATAGAAGTCTCATGGCCTTCTCCTCGGGCTTCAAAATTCTGCAACAAATTCTTATTATTGATAGCAAATAAAGTGATATTTTTTCAGTGAAATTGAACCTTTTTCTTCAAAATTAGGTAAGGTAATGTTTGAGGAACCTAACATTCACTGATCCTCTGAGAATTCCCTGCCCACCAAGATCTTCTAACAAGAATTATTTATTACCTCTGAATGTTGTAATCTTGTATGGACCTTTCCATATATTATCAAAATTACCGTGCTTACATTTGTCTTCATTCCAGGCATCCCACTGAAGAACAACATCTCCTAAGTTTAAATCATCATATGTGGTCTTATTGTCATACACTGTGCTCTTGATTTTCTCCTGAATTTTTGAAGTGTGACTGAAAACTTCCTCTCTTGTCTGCTGTGAATGAATAAAATGATTGAATCTTCATTGGATATCATTTGGTTAACTATTGATCTCTTGTATAATATTCATCACTGGCACAACTAAAGAAGTGGGAAACACTGTGTCAACACCATACACAATATGGAAAGGTGACATGTTGATTTATCTCTTCGTGCTAAGTCTATCTTCCCATAGAGAATTTATGAATTTCTTGTGCCAATTTCTCTTGTTCTCTTGCAACAATTTCTTGATTATATTCACCAATGATTTGTTTAATGATTCAGCCAACCCATTTCCTTGAGGATAGTATGTTGTATAATGACCAAGTATAATGTGATATTTATCACAAAACTCAATCATTTTCTTAGACTTAAAGAAAACTGCATTATCAGTAATAATTTTTTGTGGGAAACCAAAACGAGACAAGATGTTTCTTTCCAAAAACTAAATAATGATAGTATCTGTAGCTTTCCTAGTTGGAATGGCTTGAATCCATTTTGTGAAGTAATCAGTCGAAATTAGTATCAATTTATGTTGAGATGATGAAGGAGGATGGATCTTGCTAATGAAATTAAGACCCCACTGATGGATTTTAAGGGTAGTGACAAAAGATTTCTTTTTCCTTGAAAATATGACATTCATGACAACTCATGACATTATTATAAACATTTGAAAATAGACTTTTCCAATAGAATTCAACTCTCAAAATCTTATTTTTTGTAGTTTTCTAGAAAATATGACCACCACAGTCACCTTTATTAAATTAATTCATCATTTTTTCAACCTCTTCTTCTACCAAGCAATCCAACAACACTCCACCCGAATCTTTCCAATACAAAGAATTGTTAAAGATGCAATACTTAAGAGCCCACAACTTCAAAATATCTAGCTTTACTACTAAGGAAGCTAGGTGGAGGATTCAAGTGATGAAAAACATGAACAATATCAACGTACTATGGCGATGAAATAAATATTTTAGATAATTGAAGGTCATGAATCAACCTCTTACACCTCAAATAATGAAAAAATAAAATGAATTTCCAAAGCATGGAGATTTGTGTCCGCTATAATATTTTCCAAGCCTTGTCCCTTGATCAATTTTTTAGGCTTTATCTCCAATTCAAACACCAACATAGCATCGATCCATTTTCCACTCCGACCTCCCGGATCATTCTATGTAAGCACATCCTTGACAGTATCGTTTCGAACATATGCAATCACATGAGAGTGAATAATATATACTTGAAAATCCTTCAATGCTTTAACTAGTGCCAAGGCCTATTTTTCAATGATATTGTAGTTCAAGGCTACATCTCTAATGGTTCTACTGAAGAATGCGATGGATTGTTCTGTTTTCTGATTTTTCTTTTGCATAAGGACAATAGCTAGAGCATACTCCAAAGAAAAGGAAAAAATCATGAAATAAAGTGTGTGATCTGGACTAATAGGAATAGGAGTGTGATATAAAAAAAATTTAACTTTATTGAAAAACTTATTTTCCTCCTCATACCATTTTACCTTGATATCTTTCTTCAACATGTCGATAATTTGCCTTAAGTGTTCAACAAGATTGGGAACAAACTTTCTCAGAAAATTGATTTTAATATTGAATGACCGAATCTCCTTCTTTCTTCTAGGATATTCCAAGATTTGAATCGCTTCAATTCTTTAAGGGTCTATTTGGATGTCATATTTAGAAATTATGTGCCCTAGAGATTTTTCCTTCCTCCATAGCAAATATACTCTTCTTAGGATTCAACCATTTGCCAAATTTCCTACATCTTTGAAAAATTATTTTCAAGTGCTGCAAGTGCTACTCATCTATATTGGAAAAAATAGTGATACCATCAATATAGATGAAAAAAAGGCATCATTTTCATTGGTGAAGGCAATGTCCATCGCTCGCTGAAAATTTGCTCCTGCATTTTTCAATCCAAAGGGAATTTTGGCGTATATGAAGGTACCCCATGGTGTTTCAAAAGGTTTTCCTTTGCTAATCATCTAGATGAACTAAAATATGATTATACCCAAAGTATCTGTCTAGCAATTAAAGTCTGAAAGATCCAACTACCCTTTGCAGAATATGATCCATTTTTTGCAGTGGGTAATTGTCTTTCAGCGACACTTTATTTAGATTTTTGAAATAGATATGCAAGAAAATTTCTTTGGTCTTATTTCTTACTAGAACTAAGTTAGACATCCAATTCGAGAAGCGAAGTGGAACTATAATACCTCCAGTAAATAAATTTTTTACTTCTTTTTGAATGGAGGGCAGCAGCTTGGGATTCATTCTCCTCAATTTATGGCAGAAAGGCTTCTGATCTGGTTTCAAAGGAATAGTATGTTGAATTATACTCTTATCATAAATTTTCAAATCAGAATACTCCCATGTGAAAACAACAACAAACTGAGACATGAGTGATGCATATTTACCTTTCATCTCTGGTCTCAAGGATTTTGAAATATTGACCATCTTGGGCATTTCAGGAATGCCAAAATTAATATTTTGCACTCCTACTTGTGTTGGCAACAAGGTCAGTTTGCGTGCAATACTGTCTTGGTCAAAAAACTCCTACAAAGGCACAATACCTATAGGAATGGACTTTTCTTTCAGCTGAAGTAATTTCATTTATGCTACATGCAATTCTTGGTCATTTTCATAATATTGGTCATCCATTTGTAAATTTACAAATTCCTCTTTCGTCCGCCAGAATTTTGCTGATATTTTTTTCATTTTGAAATACCTTCCAATACTAAACAATATCTAGAATAGAAGGGTAATGTTTGACATTTATCTCATACTTCTTATTGGGATACAATGGAATTTTAAACATGTTGGCCGAAGTGGAAAGAGAATCAGCAATAACATTATTGTCCCTTGGGATAAATGACAAAGTATACTTCGTGAAGGTCTTAATGATATCTAATACTACATTTTGGTAAGCTTGGACCCTAGGATGTTTGGCCTGGTATTCCCCTTTGAATTTTTTTATTACCAATTCAGAGTTGCCATACACAAAATTTTTCTTGGCACCTAACTTCTTGAGAATTTTCAAGAGATATATCAAAGCCTCATACTCTGCTTCATTGTTCGAATAGTCGAATGCTAACTTGTAAGAGGACATTAAAACATTATGAGGGATGTAAAGAGACTGATTTATAGGGCTGTGAATCTACACTCCAATTCCAGCCCCTTCCTTACCCAAGACTCCATCAAATTCAATGGTCCACAAACCACTCTCTTCATCGGGATGTTGCAAATTGGATGACTGAAGTTTACTTACTACTTGAGAAAGGTCTATTGTACCAAAAATTTATGTGTATTTAATTGTTTCATCTCTTTTTTTGGCTGATGTGCTTGGTTCCAAACCACTTGCCATGTTTTCTCGATTTTCTGCATTTGCAATTTCTAAAGAAAAATTTGAAAATTCTAAAATTTCTTTATATTCTTCCATCAAAATTTCTAAAGATGCTAAACATTGATTATTGAATAAGATAAAATACTATAAATTTGTGTGAACAACATTTATGGCGGGATTATTAGGCCTTTCTCTACCACTAATGATGTACTTCATTTTACTTTCCCGGTATAGTTTTCTGAGTTGACTAAAAATCAATATTGTAGAATATGAAAATTCGAGCTGCAAGGTACCTCTAAGTTTCGGTCCCCATGACCAGGAGAGAAACATTACATATCTAGGAGGAATATCAGGTACAATACATAAGGATATTCTTGACTAGTATTTTCTGTAAAGACGCCTCTAGATATTTAATGAGGCCAAGACATTACACTCTGTCTGAATCAAATAAATAAATGTCATGGTAAGGTATTTTGACATCTAGGCCCAATATTTCCATGATGAATTTGGGAATAAGGTTATGAGACACTCCGGAATCAACAATGGCATTATGGAGGATAAAATCGTGGATTTTGAGGCTAAGATAAAATGGAGTGATCTCACTATCTTAGAAACCACCATCAACAACAGGACCAAATAAAAGTTTCGAGTGATCATCACTTACATTAACCATATCAGACATCTGATCTACCCTAAGAAAATTCGCTACTTGAAACTTATACTGGTCATTCTTCACCATTTCAGTTAAAGGAATGGATACATTTAGTTTAGAGATTTCATTTTCATGGCTAAAATGGGTAGAATGTTTTTCTACCTCTTTGGAAGATGCATCTTTCTTCTCAAGATAATACCTGTGTGGGATCTCCCTCTTTTTTCCTCTATATTGGACTTGTTTATGTTTTTTCTGATTGTTGGTAGAAGCCTCATTTCCTTTTGTAGGACTAGGAATAGAAACTCTGTTGTCTTTGCTTTTATTTGAAGTACTTGTCTCTTTATGATGTGTATCGGTTTGAGAATTCTATTTTTCATAATTGGATATCATAGGAACATTCCTATTCCTCAAACCATACTACCTATATACTTGAGTAAGAGCATTCCGATATTCCCTCTAGTAATCTTTTGTCTGTACTGATAGCATATAATCATTTTAAAAGACATATTTATGATCGTCTAGTGCATGAATTTTTTCATAAAACTGATCTTCTTTAGTGAGGAAGATAGGTTGTTGATTTTCCTCAAATAAATGATTCTCGCCTGAAATTTATTCTTCATCTTCTTCATCAGGACCTTCTGAGTAGTTTTGCTGAAATGGAGTGAAAATTTTATGTTGAATTTGTGGATCCTAACCCCTCTATTCCTTTGCTTCATCTTGTATCGAGGCTACTTATTTTGACCCCTGAAATTGGGATTTCTAAAGGAGGGTTCAACTTCTCTATGAGTGATGGAAATTTTTTCCGTCATCTTCTCCATGGTTTTGATCCAGGTGTTGAGCTTTCCCTTGGATGAAGTAGATGTTTCTTCCTTGATAGTCTCCCTTTTCAGTGTCTTTAATTTTTACTTTTTGATAATCAGGTTCACTTCCACACACACTAAATTTCTTTGCATTTCTTCAAGGGTTTATGGCTTTATTTACCTCGGATGATAAGCCATATCAGTATGGAAACCATTAGGGTAATGAAGTAAAGCAAGGCCTGGAGGAGGTTTGATATTTTAAGGAATAGAATCATAAATTGTATTGAATCTAGCTCTAACATCTTATACAAAGTCATTAGGATTCATTTTGAAGGCATTATATCCAGCTAGGATTTGCAATGGATTATTCTTCTCCTCCCATTTTTTCATAAAAAAAGTCAATTATCTGATGTGAATAGGTACTAAACTAGTTGTAAGAGAGCTGAACCATTTTTTAACCTCTTTTGAGAAACTATGTGCTATGATGCACATCTTGGCGTCATAATTGCCAATATCTTAAAGATCTATGAAATCAACCACTTTGAAAATTTGTTTATAAGAAGTAACCTTTGATGTTCCATACAAGATGGGAAATATTTGACTATAATTCTGAGGTAGTGTGGCGAGTTGTTGTGGTAAGACCAATGGAGCGAATCTAGCCATGAATAATAGAGGGGGTTGTAGGGGTGTTGATGGAGTGAAAACTTGCAGAGGTAATCATGGACTGAAGGGAATAGAGGATGATGTAGTTGTGTGAGATGGTGTAGTAATAGGTGGTGAAGAAAAATTCTTCTATTGGTATTGAAAATAAGCTTTTTCTGAAGTTACTTGAAACATATCCACCAAACCTTGAAGTTTGTGAAAATTAGACCAGACTTAACTATCAACCTCGGAATAAGAATATTCAGAAAATGGTACAAAGGCTTCAAAATCAATAGGTTCAAAGACAATTTATAAAATAAAAATTTTAGACTTAGACCTAAACAAATATGTTTCAAATTCAAAATTATACGAAAAAACTTCTAAAGAAAATAATGTAGGAAAGGAGTTTGATTACACTAGTGGAAGAATAGCCTTTCCAACTTTCCAAGAATTTGCCTTATGTTTTCATAAAATACTCTCAGAGACATTGACAATTGGTGAGGGATTTGGGTCTTGGTTTGAACTAGTGTGTCTTTTGGGAGCCAAGTTTTCTTGAGAATTTGGTACTTTGGATCAAATTTATAGACTCAACCTTATTTAAATTTCATAAATTTTCACCCACAAGTCTAACCTTTAGTTAAATAAATAAATTTTCTCAGAGAATTTTTTGCAATCGCTCCCTGACAATGGCACCAAAACTGTTATCAATCCCCATTGCTTCCTAAGGCTGAGAATGGAGCTGAAGGAAGGTAACCATAAACCAAAATTTAGGTCAGGTAGCTAGCCCTACCAAGACTAGAGAGGGCTCTCTCAATGTCAATTTTCAGCCAAAGAGATGAGTGGATATAATGATTTAGGCTAGTTATGACACTCAATAGATTAGGGTTTTTGTTTCTTTGGAGTTTTGCTAGATAGGAATGACAATTATGAAACTAGGTCTAGGGTTTAGGTTAGATTTCAAAAGCTATATTATAGAGGTGAGTTTAAGGCCAGGTAGGTAAGATTAGAAGAATTCTTAATTTTTCATTGTATATATGGTGAACAGAGAGAGAGTCAAAATGAGCATTAAAATGAATTCATTCATCAGAAGGGAAAGGAAATGTTGATGTAAATCTTATAAAAATATAGCATGTAAAATATGATTTATGTCTATAAACTGATAAGATTTAACATAAAGAAGCATATATGAGAAATATGGATAGAAAAACATTCAACGTGATAATTTTATAAAGAAAAAAAATTCTCAAAGGCATACCACTAGAGTCTAAACACTATGTATACAACATTGTCTTTGATTTTATTAAAAAAATCTTGTACAATAGCTCCACTACAAATAAAAACTATCCAATCTATAAAATCACTTCAAGTGGAATACTTATAGAAAATAGATTTCATGACACCTCAGAGGGTCAAAATCCTATCCAAAAAGCATCATAATTACATAATATGAGTCACTTCCTAGAATATAGGAAAGTTAGAAACTAATCCCTGAAATTTAGTTGAATATTAGGAGTGTGTGTCTCCTCCATTAAATTACCTGTTTCCTCATCATAGAGGCCAAAAAAACCTAAATACATAAAATGACAGCTCATGGGAAAACTAGCATTGAATTCTAGAGTTTTCTTGGCATGATATTTTTCTGAAAAGAATCCAATGCAGAAACGTAGCACCTTTAGAAAAAGCATGGTGCCTCTCTGGCAGAAACATCGTGCCTCTTTGGCATAAACATTGCGCCTATTAAAGGGTAATATTGACCCACATAAATGCATCCAAATGAAAATGTAAAGGTTGCATTGAGTAGCCCTATGAGTATTCCTTCTAGTTCACCATGAATTTTGAGAAAACATCCACAGGAAGACCTCCAAAATTTGATTTTCCCAACCTCACTCCAGAAGCGTCACACCTAGTCAAAAACATTGGCAAAAGCATGAAAATAAGTTAATTTTTTGAGTTTTTGTCAAAAAATAGAGATTGTAATGGAAAACCAAGTCAACATATGGCATGTAATAATCATGATGAATGCATCCATATAATATATTCTTTATTTGGATTCCCTAAGAGAAAGTGTCGCCTCGTTGTGCGACACTTCTGTGGAGATACAATTTTCAGGATTTTCCAAAAATAATCAAAAATACCAAAAATGCTCAAAATTGATCAAAATTTTCACTGTAACACCTGTGGATGATTAGCTAAGCAACCATGGATGCCTTAGCAAGGAGAGCTAATTTATCCTTCTATGTTAGCTTCATTTCAACTTCCTTAATATTTTTCTTCACTTGTTTTAGCCTGATTTGGGAAATTTTGTTTCTATCACAATACTGATTTTCCACATGTCTCTGGAGGTCGCTGTTATTTTTAGATTTATTCATAAGCTTCTCAAGATTTCCATTGACCTTGTCAAGCCAATACTCTCTATCCTAACTTATTTCATCAATAATTAGTTCATTAAAATTTCGCTAACCTGATTTAGGCACTGATTTTCTTTCTTTCTGAAGTGCCTTTTTGAGGCCTCTTGTCCTTGGTGTCTTTATTTTTTTTCAACTGCTGCATCCTGCAGCTGATAATCATCTACTGTTTCTTTTCCCTGGATAGAGAAATAATTTTGGATAGTGAATTTGGATAGTAAATGATGGCAGAGTCATGAAAACATAGTACCTATTTGTTGCAGTTAATAGCACATCCATGAAGTCACCTCCATCTTTGTAGGTTTCAACTCACCCACGTGCTTCAAGAGGAAAGAGACAATATTTGTTTTTTGTTAATGAAATTCATTTCGTGTGGGAAAGTCGTAGAACGTAGGAGGATCAGAAGCCAGTCACTACTTTTTGTGGAGGGTGACAATTTCGACTATGAAGTGAAGGAGTGGGTGAATAAAATCTCTAATAACATTCCAAATAACTGATGTAATGTAATTAATACACATTAATGTTAGAAGTTTTAAAATGATCACACATAAAGAAATTCTTAAAATCAACAATTATTAATCTCACCCTTGATGTCATATTGAAATGAAACAAATTTTGTACTTCACCACTTCTCATCCATGGATCACATTCTATTGATCATCTTACACTATTGATCAGTTAAATTTGATAAACAAATATTAAATGTTTCCATAACATTATTACGAATAACTATATGATAAACTACTATTTGTTAGCCATCAGTAAATTTTTGTCAGAGAAAATGGTGGCTAAAAATGAGTCCTAAGCCTTCAAGAGATTGTTTTCATAAAAAACTACTCATTCTTGAAGTCTTCTTGTGTTGTTGAACTTAGCAAGTAATATTCACTGCTGTTTCACTAAAAAGAAAACCACCAAGTTGAACTTGCTACCCCCTTCAAAAATTTTCCTTCAATAACCCCTTTTTCATGATTTTATCCCCTCATTTTTGGCCCTTTTTCCTCCATTTACCTCTAAGAAAGCTCCTTACTTATTTGACATTTTCCCTCCCTTCCCCTAAAAAAACCTTCAAAAATCCATTCAAATCATAGAACTCCTCGTTTATGGTTTAAAAAACCTTACTTTCCCTCTATCGGAACTGGAAAAACCCTTAAAAAATCCCTCTTTTTTCCTAAGGAACACCCTTTTTAAATACACAGGCTTTAGCCCCCTAGGGCTTTAAAAATATTTGACCCTTCCCCTCCACACGTCCGAGCACTATAACCAAGCACTTTAATGATAAGCCCCTCTTCCCTTCGCCCCGATTCCATGTTCTCCCATAGAACCTCGCCTTTCCCTTCCTCCTTTTCCCTTTCTCCTTATCCTCACCTTGTCGCTTCACAAAGTAATCCCAACCATTGATCTTTAAAGATCAATGGCTATCACACCTCCTTTCTTACCTTTCCTCTATCTAAATCTTACCATCTATTCACCTTGGCTGAAGAGTCTTCTCCGTCGATCCATTTGATCTAACAGTCCTCATATAACTCGATGACCCAGCTCCATTGGGGCCTACCATCCACCACATACAACGCACGCCCTATCAAACACTACCACCTGTCTTCCACTTTCACTTCTGCCTGTACAACTTGTTCATCACATTCAACCTGCACCGTCGGATCTCCTCCCCCTCATTCAATGACATGTATTCCATATCGCATAATTTTTGCACCCAGAGTTTAACACTCCAAAGAAATGCAATACTGATGGTTTTCTAAAAGCCACATGGCAAGAGATCAATGGAATCGCATTGCCTCCCGGAAAAACCATTTACCACCCGAGGGTCGTGTGATAACCACTCGTGGTATTTCGAAAACCACTTTTGTCCAATTCGCACCAAATACAGTTTATACTGGATTTTTGCCTGTTTTCCTCCATAAGCTTCCTTTGCCTACATAATCACCCCCCTCTACGTTGCTCCTCTTCTCCATCAGCCTCCTAAGCAGTCAAAACCCCCATCACACGCTTTTTATAACAATTTTTGTGGTTTTTGTAGGTTTTTATAACATTGTTTTGAGGCCAGCGGCCTTCTCATGGCTCAAATAGGAGCGCGGCAGAGGGCCATTACCTCTAAAGCCTAAAAGGTTTCCAGGATTAATTTAACGATTTGATCCCTGTTGTAGAGCACTGGTTATAAAATCAAACCCACAGCGTACTCATACACCTGTACACCAGCAAACGCAATGATGAAGGATTAAGGATTATCAGCAAGCCGATAAATTTAAAGGGTTAATGCATAAAGAATGAATATGAAAGAGCTTAACGCAATAGATAAAGATAAAGCACAAATTAAAATCAGATCAATGCTTAAAGCCACAGAAGAAGACAGATCAACAAAAGATCCTCTGAATGCCACATCGTCAAGGCAAAAACTCCTCAAATACCACCTGTAGATTTATTTTCGCAAAAGAATACACAATGAATGCACAGTCAGAGATCTTTTGCCAAAGACAGCTCAGAATTTATGATCAGCCTACCAAAGCCCCAAAGTCAACAATAGTAACTAAGGTTGATGAAATTTAATGTAAAAACATTAAAACAGAGATGAGCACTCGAAATATTCTTCCTTAGGCCTCCCAAAGGTCAATAAAACATTACTCTGTATTAATTAAACCAATGATCCCTTCTTACACTCCACCTCCTCAATCCCTATAAATATTTCTGTGGAAGACATTATAGAGGTTGGTCCCGGAATTCATGTTGCATGTAAATAGATTTTGAAGCTGTTGTAGCTGTTTTTGTAATTGAAGACACATAAGCTGAGATGAGAAGTTTGAAGCTGTAGAGGCCCATTGGACTTGAAGATTGTAACTGGTTTGAAAATCAAATACAAATAGCTGATTTATGGGATCCTGGTCTATGTCAATGGTGATGTGTTTCTCACTGTAAATTGTTATTTTCTTTTTGTTTCCATTCTGTCCACATTTCTCTAATAAAGAACAACAAATATAGATTAGGATTTACTTCTAAATTACCCTGAATCTCACTGAAAATATTTATTCTTTATGTTTTTTGCTGATTGTTAATTTGGAGGTGATTCAATAGAGTATAACCAGTGAAGTGTTGGTAAGCCCATATTTCCTAAGTACAACTTGAGATATTGTCTTTGAATGTTCTTGATAAGTCTACTAATTGAAAATTGAGTTAGAGAAGTCTATGGTTAGCCATGTCCTCTAGTTCCTTCTCCAACAGTTGCTTTGAAAAGTTCCCTTAAGAGTACATTGAAAGCAAACTAGTTTGAAAGTACTTACCTGATCTTAGACTATTTTTTGTGTTTATCATGAATGTTTTCCCTTTGAATATGCTGAAAGCAGTCTAAGTTAAAAGTCTTTACTTGATCTTAAGATATTCTATGTTTTTAAATATTTTCTCTTGAAAGTACATCAAACATAGGCTAGTTTCAAAGTACTTACCTGATCTTAGATTACTTTGTGTGTCTCCCTTAGGTGCATGCCAAAACCTGGATAGTTTCAAAGTACTTACTTGATCTTAGGGTGTTATTTATTTCTTCATGTGTTTTATTTCTTTCACTTCATTTCTTATTGTTTCATCCCATAAAATCAACTTAAATAGATCCTTTGACATAGATGACTTGCCCCATGGACCACTCTTGAACCTTGCTCTTCAATTAAATCTTATTATGACTCCATAGCCCAATGGATTGATGTGGATCCTTTCCTATCTTATTAGATGAACCATTCCTTTGCCTACTTACACCTTCACCCTTCATATAGACTTCCTTCACCTTCGTTATATCCTTGCCCAACCAAAACAAAGAAAAACTCGGTTCTTCATAACTAGCCTAATATCATATCATAAAACTTAAAATATCATATCTTTGAACTGATATATAGAGAGATCCCTCTCTGAATCTAGGATGGTTAGGTCCTTAGATTCCAAAGAGGTTTTGATGTAGGCTGTTAGGTCCCTATATTACTAGTATAGTCCCTTATTGTTGTTAGTGTAACCCCCTTATTGTTATTATTTTACCCTTGTAACCCCCATATTGTTATTATTGTGCCCTTAAATTATTATTGTTAGGTCGGCTAGGATTACATTGTGGCCCACTAGGATTACATTATGGCCCCATGCACTCCTATATATAGAAAGGAGGTTTTGTAAATTGTATCATCCAAGAATTGTTCATTTATGTAATGTATTGGAGGTTTCCCCCTCGAAGTGTCTTATTTCTAAGGCGTTGATATCTCTTTTCTTCTATTTTTGGAGCTAGTTACACAACATTTGGTATCAGAGCTTTGGATTCTAGAGTTTCGCTACTCCAGATAGGTCATCGTGGAATTGTCGCTATAAATTTTTTTCTATGAAGCTTCAAAAGCTAAAATTTTTAGGGTGCGAAGCCGAAATCCTGAAGAAAATTGTCAAAAAATTCCATAGTTTGGTTCGCAATGTTTTCAGAGATATGATCTGTGGAAGTTAGGTCTTTGTTTAGGCTCCTAAATATGTCATCGTGGCATTTGCGCTATAACGTTTTTTCTACGAAGGTTCAGAATCTGAAATTTTTAGGGTGCGAAGCCAAAATCCTAAGGAAACAGGTGAAAAAATTTTAGATCTTCGTTCACCATATTTTCGGAGATATGATCTATGGAATGTAGTGCTTTTTCAGGCTCCAAAATTTCATCTCAAAGAGGTGATCGTGGGAAAATATTCATAACTCTCTCTTTGGGAATCGGATTGGAGTGCCGTAAAAAGTGGTCACACTTACACGGACTGTAGTTTCTTGGCTATCAATTTCAGAGTCAAAGGATGAAATAGTGACACGTGGAAATCCGTACAAGTTTTCTCTACTGAACTAGTCCAAAATTTGGTCAATGTGGGAGATTGGACATAACTTTGTCTTGAAGAATCCAAATAAGATCAGACCTGTGGCATTTGAAATAAGCCTTAGAGGGCTACTACTGTATAGAATTTCAGATATTGAAGATCCAAAATTACAGATATAACTCAATTTCAATATCGAGCTCCTTAAAAGCAAGTAAAAGGTGTGTATTTTTTTCTGAATTGCATAAGTCTTGTTTGAAGAATCAAGTTGAATTGATTCCAGGGGCATATTGTAGAATAGATCTCAGTATTGGATTCTAAAATGGCCCCTAAAAAGAATTCAACACCCATTAAGCCTTTAGAAGGCTCGACTATGACTCAAGAAGACCAAGAATGGCACCATGACATATCAAAATTACAAGAGCAAGTGCAACAAATTTCGCTCTTTCAAAGAACAAAAAAAATGAAATGGAAGTTTTGAAGAAAGGCATGGAAGCTAATATGAATGGTTTGGAAGCTAAGATGGATGGCATGGAAGTGGGCAAGGAAGCTAAGATGGATGACATGGCAGCTAAGATCGATGAAAAAATGAAAGACAACATGGAAAACATGAAGAAGGATCTAAAAGTAGACATCGAAGCTTTGGCAAAGTTGATACAAGAAATGTTTCCTAATGGTGAAAAGATAGTAGAGGAAACTCATGATGAGAACAAAATAAATGTTAATCGTGATTTCATAAACTCTAATGTTGGCGGGAAGAACCATCATATTCCAAAAATGGATATGAGGAAGTTTGATGGGAAGGATCCTGTAACATGGATACTACAGATGGAGCAATATTTTGATCTCCATAATGTGCAAAACACACAAAAGGTACGCATTGCAACTTTACATTTAGAACAAAATACATTTGTATGGTATCGATGGCTTTGCTCCCGTAAATTTTTTTTCACTTGGTCAATTTTTACGGAGGAAATGATAGAACATTATGAGGATACAAAGAGCAACACCTTCTTTAGCCAATTGATAAATCTCAAACAAAAGGGTTTAGTGGGGCAGCACATTGAGGACTTCCAAAAATTGAATATAAGGGTAACTGATATTCCATAGGAACATAGGATTGATCTCTTCATAGGCACTTTAAAGGATAACATCCAACATGAAGTTCGTGTTTTGGAACCTGATTCATTGGAGAAGGCATTCACGTTGGCAAGAAAAGTTGAATGTAAAATTATGGTGACAAGGAAGCCTACCACTCAATTCTATAAAGAAGGAAGTGTTGCTATGCCTAGATTTCCACAACCCACAAGGTTGACACCACAACAATTGGAAGAAAAAAGAGCAAAAGGGCTTTGCTATAGTTGTGATAGCAAATACACTAAAGGTCATAAGTGTGCTGAGAAGAAATTATTTTACATAGATTGTGAAAAGGAAGAAGAAAATGAACAAGAAGAGGATATACACCAAGAACCAACCCTAGAAGAGGAAGAAATGAGTCCGACCATATCATGTAATGCATTGGCAGGAATTACCACTCCTCAAACTCTCAAGATAGAAGGACATATCAAGAAGAAAAAGGTAATAGTGTTGATTGATTCAGTTAGTACCCATAATTTTATTCATTGTAAGGTAGCCAAGGAATTGAATTGTTTCCTATACCCAACACCAGAATGTCAAGTGATGGTTGCAAATGGAGGAACCATAAATTTCTCTGGAAAATGCCATAATATCAAGCTAACCATGGGGGAATATGTATTGACTAGTCCAATTCTTTCCATTCCTATGGGAGGTGCTGATGTTGTACTAGGAGTACAATGCTTACAATCTTTGGGGACAGTAGCTTTTAATTTTCAAGAACTTTTCTTGAAATTTTTTTTAGAAGGAAAGGAAGTTGAATTACGCGGTATTGCGGGGAAGTCGGGAAAGACAATAAGCTATAATGTCATGACAAATCTTCTAAAAAAACAACAACGAGGCGTCATTGTACAATTATGCTCACTAGAAGTTCCAACATCAAAATCATCTATTTCTGCAGATCTCCAACAAGTCTTGGACAATCATTCCAAGGTGTTTGAAACTCCCAAAGGACTCCCATCTATTCGTGATCATGATCATGCTATTCATTTGATTCCAGGAAGTGTTCCTCCAAAAATCAAGCCTTATAGATATCCTTACTTCCAAAAGAGCGAAATTGAACGTATGATTGCAGAAATGTTAGAGGCGGGTATAATTCAACCTAGTCAAAGTTCCTTCTCTGCTCCTGTAGTATTGGTACACAAGAAGGATGGATCATGGCGAATGTGTCCGGATTATAGGGAGCTCAATAAGCTCACCATTAAAGATAAATTTCCCATTCCTGTGATTGATGAATTATTGGATGAATTACATGGAGCAATTTATTTTACCAAGTTGGATATTCATTCAGGATATCATCAAATTAGAATGAAGACTGAAGATATTCCAAAAACAACATTTCGAACTCATGAGGGTCATTATGAATTTTTGGTCATACCTTTTGGCCTTACCAATGCACCTTCTACATTTCAAGGGTTAATGAATTCCATTTTCAAACCCTTCCTTAGAAAATTTGTGCTAGTATTTTTTGATGATATACTAATCTACAGCAGGTCTTGGAAGGATCATGTTGAACATATTGACAGGGTGCTCAAACTATTGCAGGAGAAACAATTATATGCAAAAAAGTCCAAATGTTTCTTTGGAGTACAAGAGGTGGAATATCTGGGTCATATTGTATCTCACGAGGGTGTTAAAGTGGACCCTAACAAAATTAAAGCCATTAAGGAATGGAAAGTTCCCACAACCATAAAGCAACTGCGAGGATTTCTTGGGTTAACAGGGTATTATCGCAAGTTTTTTAAGAATTATGGGAGAATAGCAGCACCTCTAACAACATTATTGAAGAAAGATGCATTTTCATGGACTCCTGAAGCAACTAAGGCCTTTGATCATCTTAAAGAGGCAATGTGTCAAGCACCAGTATTAGCTACGCCAGACTTCACAAAAACCTTTATTGTGGAATGTGATGCATCAGGAAATGGAATTGGTGCTGTTTTAATGCAGGAAGGAAGACCCATTGCTTTTGAAAGTCGTCCAATCAAAGGAAAGTATTTACATAAACCTATTTATGAGAAGGAAATGTCAGCAATACTGCATGCACTAAAGAAATGGCGAACATACCTAATGGGAAGACACTTCAAGGTAAAAACTGATCATGATAGTCTTAAACACTTTTTGGAACAAAGACTATCTTCAGAAGAGCAGCAAAAATGGGTCACAAAGATGTTGGGTTATGACTTTGAAATAATCTACAAAAAAGGAAAGCTTAATGTTGTTGCAGATGCATTCTCAAGAAAGAATGAAGAGGTGGAAGCATTTCTTTGTGCCATTTCTATTATCCAACCAGATTGGATAACCGAAGCAAGAGATGAATGGAAGAAGGACAAAGATGTATGGACACTCATTCAAAAGTTGCAGCAAGATCCTAGTACATCCGATACATTTAGTTGGAAAAATGATTCCTTATGGTACAAAGATCGCTTATATCTTTGTAAGAATTCCCAACTAAAACAAAAGATTCTTCTGGAATTGCACACTTCTCCTTTAGGAGGACACTCAGGATTTTTGAAAACTTACCACAGGGTGAAGAAAGAATTTTTTTGGGATGGCCTTAAATCTGATATTCGAAAGTTTGTGGCGGAATGTTTGGTTTGCCAGCAGAATAAAGTGGAAACAATTAAGACCCCAGGACTTCTACAACCTTTATCCATTCCAAGTCAACGTGGGGAGGAGATTTCAATGGATTTTATCACAGGTTTACCTAAGTCCGAAGGAAAGAGTGTCATCATGGTGGTAGTTGATAGACTTACCAAGTATGCACACTTTGTGCATTATCTCATCCATTTAAAGCAAGTACAGTTGCTACTACATTTATGGACAGAATTCAAAAGCTACATGGAAGCCCAAGGGTAATTGTGAGCGACAGAGATCCCATTTTTACTGGAAATTTTTGGACGGAGTTATTTTCTTGTTTGGGTACTCAATTAGCTCATAGCTCATCTTATCATCCCCAATCTGATGGTCAAACTGAGATAGTAAATAAATGTTTGGAAGGATATCTTCGTTGTTTTGTATCTGATAAACAAACACAATGGGTCAAGTGGTTACCTCTCGCTGAATGGTGGTATAACACTTCCTTCCATACTGCAGCAAAAATGACCCCATTTATGGCACTTTATGGATATCATCCTCCATCCATCACATAATATTTAAGGGAAAATTCGAAGGTTCAAGCAGTGGAAGATCACATCGAGCATCAGCAAGAAGTTCTCCAAATCTTAAAGGATAACCTAAATTTGGCACAAAACCGAATGAAACAACAAGCAGATCAACATCGCAGCGAGAGAAGTTTTGATGTATGAGATTGGGTATTTTTACGGCTACAACCATACAAAAAAATGTCCCTCAAGCAAGCAAAGAAGGATAATAAATTATCGCCAAAGTACTATGGTCCTTACAAGGTGTTACAAAAGATTGGTACTATGGCATACAAATTGGAGCTTCCTGCTTCTTCGCGAGTACATCCAGTTTTCCATGTTTCGTGCTTAAAGAAGGTTATAGGTGAAAATCTTCCAGTTCAAACAATATTGCCAGAACTTGATGAGGAAGGAAAAATCATATTGGAACCGGAAGCGGTCACGGAAACAAGAACTCGACAACTACGTAATCGATCAATTTCAGAGTATCTCATCAAGTGGAAGAACTTACCCACTGAAGATTCTACATGGGAGGATGAGAATTTTATACAGAAGCACCCAGAGCTACTCAAGCATTGAGGACAACACTTTTTTGAAGGAGAGGGGCATGTTAGGTCCCTATATTACTATTATAGTCCCTTATTGTTGTTAGTGTAATGCCCTTATTGTTATTATTGCACCCTTGTAACCCCCATATTGTTATTTGCCCTTAAATTATTATTGTTAGGTCAGCTAGGATTACATTGTGGCCCACTAGGATTACATTATGGCCCCATGGACTCCTATATATAGAAAGGGGGTTTTGTAAATTGTATCATCCATTAATTGTTCATTTATGTAATGTATTGGAGGTTTCCCCCTCGAAGTGGCTTATTTATAAGGCATTGATATATCTTTTCTTCTATTTTTGGAGCTGGTTACACAACATAGGCTCTGCAGTGTTTGTACTTGCAAATCTTGCAAACTACAGAGCCATACCATATTGGCGACCACATTGGGGAGGTCTGAGTAAAATCCTTAAAATAAAAAACTTAGTGTTGAGTACAGAATGGATAAGATTTCTTTAAGAACTACCAAGCATGTTGGTAATCATGATAGGACTTGTCTGAATCAGAAACAAACTAACTCTTAGGATTCTAGCAGTCTCCCATCAAAACCTTGAAGAAATCAGCTAAGTAAGCCATAAAGTAAACTCTATTTGTCTCATCACCGTAGCTAAGTGTTGAAACATATTTAGAACACTCTCATAAAACACAAGACAGTAAAAACTCAGAAAACCAAAAAAAAATTCAGATTGGTACTCAAACCTATTAATGGTGGTGGACCATAAAACATTTTACCTTCTAAAGCTAAAAATTTCCACCTGGTGACTCCAAAATCCTGATTATACCTAAAGACTCCACTGGGAAACCTGTTTATATCATGACTATCATACAAACTCACTTAAGGAAATTGTGAGAAGTTAAATTTCCTTGTTCAAAATATTAGTTAGCCTAACAAAGATTGTCAAATTTGCATAAAATTTTCTTATCATCGGGATTGTAAACATAGCATAGTGCTTATAGAAGAGTTCATACTAGAGCCTATCCTAACCCAAACCCTCCTCATATAGTTGATAATCCAGAAAGTATACTTAGGAAATCTCGTAAGTCTAAAACTTCAACTGTTGTTAGGCCACTCCATAGAGCTAATTCTATTCTTGAAAACCTTACAGGTCTGCAAGATTCACAAGTTGACTTAAGAAACCCATTCAGAACTAGGTCACTTGATGATATAGATCAAATAAACTTTGAGCCTTCACACTTACCCCAAAATAGCGGCGAGAAAACTTTTAGTAGAGAAACCACCCCTCCTGATTTTCATTTCATTCATAATTTTGGTTTCTCTCATCCGAGATTTGCTCAATCGTCTCTTGTTGATCCATATACTTCTTTTATCCATACACCCATTGTTCAAACCACCCCATTCAATCAACCCCCTCCCATCTTACATCCTCCACTTGTAAATGCCCCACTTTTCCTACAACCTCCTATCATGGCAACATGGTATGCCCCTCTAGTCCTTCCTTTACCTTTATTCAATATGCCACAGGACTATCAGTCCAATATACCATTATATGATGCCATTGGTGCTACTACTGCTTCACAACATATGGACAAGATGAACGACTATTTTGATAGAAATGAGTAGATGATGAAACTGTCAAACACAGACTGTTTGCTCAAAGTCTAGGGGGAGAAGCAAGAAAATGGTTCAAAAGCTTAACCCCTAATAGTATTAATGACCTCCAAGCCCTCCATTAGTCATTCCTAAACAAATGGGAAGTTCGGAAAAACCCTCTCCAAATACTTTCAGACTACAACAACCTCAAAATAAAGACTGGGGAAAGTGTTCAAAATTATTTCACTAGGTTCAATAGTGTTTATAATGCACTACCTCCAGACTTGAAACCTCCTCAAGGCTCAGCCTTGGCCAAATTTCCTGAAGGATTTGATCTTGAAATGGCCTACCAGCTAAGAGAAAGAGACCCCTTGACTTTATAAGACATGCAGAAGGGGACTTTAGATGTGGACGTAAATCTGATTGACCAAAGAGCTAGGATGAGGAATGAAAAGAAAGTATCATTTAGGGAGGAAACTGCACCCTCCACATCTAGTTAAAAAATGGAGAGGATGATGGAGGAGATGATGAAGAAGATGAGCATACTTTAGAGAGCACAAGCTAGAGAAAATCAATCAGCTCCCCAAAACAGAAATCAATCTCAAAATAAAAATCAGAAATTTAGGAGAAATCAACCTCAAAACAGACAAAGAGAAGATGATCAATAGATCAGACCTCCATTCCAAGAAAATTATGTAAATGAGGATGAGGAAATAAACGAACAAATAGAGGATGACAACATGAACATGTTGGGAGTAAGCAATGATGATTCTGATTTCCTCCATGAAAGAAAACAAGGTCTATATACACCTTATGATGACAGAAGACAACAAACCGATTATTATGAACAATAATCTGAAAATGCCATCATAGGATCACCTAAAAAATATTACCTTAGAATCAAAAGGAATCAAGAAACTCCCAAGAACAAAACCTCTAAAAAGTCTTCCAGAAACAGCCCTGAAAATGCATCCAAAAAGATAGTTGAAAATCAAAGAATAATAGCTGAAGATTCTGATTTAAAGAGAGGGAAAAATGCTCAAACCAATGGAAAATATAGTATTAACCCTAGTAGCACTAGCAACTCAGCTAATGCTCCTGAAAAAACCATTCTAACTGTTGTAACTAACAAAAATCAGCAAGCTGATTTTGCTGATGGAATAGTAACTAAAAAGGTTGAACTAAACATGTTAAAAAACCAAATTCCTTTCAGCCTAGAGAATGAAATATCTAGAGTCAAAATATGTGTTCCAGTCACTAAACTGGTCACTCAAAATGTATGTAGGGGTCAGATTTTGAAGGCTTTAAACATAGAAGACATTCATGACATAGCTAACTTAAATGATGATACCCCAGAGTTGATTTTTCGACCAAAAATTGAAGGAAAATTTCAAGAAGGAACTACCCCTCCTTTCTACATCAGTTTAAACATTCATGACAATATCTTACATAATGCCATGCTTGATTCAGGAGCATCTCACAACCTCATGCCTAAGGTTATAATTGAAAGATTAGGCTTATAGGTAACTACACCCTACAAAGATTTATACTCCTTTGATTCAAGTAGGGTGAGATGCCTAGGCCTAATAAAGGATATGTGTGTTAACTTAGCCCAAATACCAACCAAGAGTTTAGTGATGGACATTGTAGTGGCTGATATACCTCCCAAATATGGTATGCTCCTTTCAAAATCATGGGGCACTAAGTTACAAGGTACTATGAAAATGGATATGACTTATGTGACCATCCCTGTATTTAGTCAACGTAGAACACTCTATAGGGAAACACACATGAAATATATGGTGAATAACCAAGAAAGACCAAAAAAATTGCCTCTTTACTCCATACACACTAACCTTGACTCTTTTATTCTTCTCAATGATGATATTCATAAAGAGCAAGAGCTAATCAATGAAAAAAAATCAAATGCTATAATCACTTCACATTCAAACATAGTTGCAGTCATGGATGAAGAGGAAAATAGAGAGGAAATTAAAAAAAACTCTGCTAATTTAGAAATTCACGGCAAACAGATTATAGGTCTTGAGGTCGAAAACAGTCATAAAAGTAATGTAGATCATGAAAATGAAGAAATAATACCTCAAAACATTAAAAAACTTGAGGAACAAAATTCAGGAAAATCTAGTGCAGACCCTAGTTCGGAACAAAATGATGAAGAATGCAGAGAGGACAAAAATGAAATGAATCATAAATTTGAAGACAGTCCTCTTTAGTGCATGGATTTTGATGGGTCTTGCACTAAAAATGATGCAGGAGCAGGCTTATGGATACAAAACACTGAAAAGAAGCATGTTGAAGGGCATTCCTACAGATTAAACTTTCAATGTACCAACAACATAGTTGAGTATGAAGCTCTCATTTTAGGCCTACATTTATTGAAGAACCTAGGGGCCAAAAGGATAAAATTTCATGGGGATTATGAGTTGATTAGTAGGCAAGTAAATGGGGAATATAGTGCTAAAAATCCCAGACTTAGAGCCTATAGAGATGATGCCATGGACTTGTTAAGATATTTTGATGAATTCCAACTTATATTTGTCCCAAGAAACCAAAATGTCCTTGCCAATGTTTTAGCATTTGCTGCTAAAACTTGTCTTACACCTTATGAAACCAAGCAATGCACCACCCAAGTCAAATTTAGACTAGCTGTCCCAGACAATGAAAAATACTGGCAAGTTTTGAAGGGAGATAAACAAATAGAAGACTTCCACAGTCCAGAAATGAATTTGAAGCATCAAGCTTAGATTCAAATTATGATAAATAATGTTGGGGCCCTTGTTTTGCTTAGTTTTGACATCTTGGCCAAGACATTTTGAGTTTTGACCCTTTTTGAGTTGCGGAATAAATACACATGGCAACCGCGACCGCGCCGCAACTACCAGGAGTTGCGGAGCTACCAGGGTGGCGCGGAAGCACCTGATAGCTGGAGATAGAATGGAGATAAGTGCAGACGAAGGAAACACAACAAAAAACGGAAAGTGGAACACGCAGACATCAGAAGAGAAGCTGAGAGAAGCCAAAGTGAAGACGCAGAGGAGCCGATAGTCACGAAGGCGGGTGGATAAATAACAGTCACCCGGCTGAAAAGGTAGTTGAGTGCTAAGAGTTGAATGCATACTGAAGAAGTCGCGAGGCCAGAGACAAGGAGGGACGAATAGAGTAGCTGCGGAGGATTCAGACATGTGCTTCATATGGGTTCTTATCTTCTCTATTCTACCCCTCTGTTCTGAGATTCATCTGTATCAGCTTTGAGAGCTGACAGGAAGATTGCCATGTAATCATGTATTGGGCCAAGAGATTAATATAATAGAAGGTTGTTGTCTCAATAAGGTGTTCGTGTGCATGTAATGCGTTTACGCCGGTTTAAAATTTTATTTATGAGTGTCTGCAATGCTTATTAAGTAATCTTGCGCATATAACTTTATATATGAATGGATGAACCGTCTTTCTTTAGTTGCGGGTTTTTTCCTTGCCGTTGATCTCATCCCCTTTTGCATGTGGTTGCGGCACGCCTCGGGTGAGACGCGATGCTCTCTTGAGCAGGGTGAAAATGCCAGCGTGTTCCTAGACTACACCGGACTCCTTTGTTGGCCACAACTCTTGAACCTGGGTCTTGTCTGCGAGACCTGATTTCTCGCCAACAAATGGTTCCGTTGCCGGGACCTGCATGTTATGAGGGGATCTAGATCATGGTCTCGAGGATTTTTGAAGGAGCAATACGGCAATGGTGGGATGATCATCTTGACCATTTCATTTCTCAGCAAGCGGAGCTGATCAAGAAAAAGGAGGCGGTGATCAGGGAGCTTGTTCTTTTCTCTGACTCAGCTAGTGATACGTATGAAATTTTCTGGGGAAGGTTCCCTACTGACCTTTACAATTGGTTGCGAAGGTTATGAGCGACGGTGCCCCAAGAAGGTTCACGGAAGATAAACCGCAGGTGGGACTGGGCGCACGAAGACCTGGTAGCACTGCATCGGGTAGACACTGAACTAACCCGCGCGGTGGATTTTTGGGTACGAACCACGTTGGAAGGATACACGGTGGAGTTTGCTGCTGAGTGCTATCAGTCCTTCTCGAAAGCTGAGGCCGTCTTCCACTCGGGGCTAAGGGGGAAGCTATTGAAGGAGATTCCGCTGTGGATCAAAGCCCTGATGGTGGACGAAGGGTTGATTGAATTCCACAAAACGAGTATGGAAGCGTAAGCCATCCGTACTGGGGGAAGGATTGAGGGGACCGATGCTGTGTAGACTGTGAGAGTGGGGAGCGGGGGATGGACGTTGAGGCCGCATGCAAGTTGCGGGAGCTACGTGCGCATCGGCGGGCACAGATCGCCGATAGGTGGCGAAGAAGGGTAATGAGAGATTTGAAGAGAAGAGAGATCGAAAGGAAGAATCAGAAGGAGGCGCCTCAGAGGACGGGAGTTATGGGTTTGGATACCCGGAAAGAAGACGTGACAGCAGTGGAAGTGCAGTGGGTGCATGGGAGCCCAACGATGCGAGAAAGAGAAGTAACGACTAGCGAAGACAATGGAAAGATGCAGCCCGAAGAAAGTTCCGATGATGAATGGCACGGCGTGATACAGCAGATGTTTCAGGATCAGACAGCACCCACTCCTCCAGGCAGCCCTACGTCCCACCTTCCGCATGGCCAGGATCCCGACCTTCCCCTGGTACTTTATCAACCTTTAAGAAATATTTTTATTCAGTTACAAGCATTAAGTCAATCATATAGTAGTTCAGCGGCGTCGGTAACGCCCAGTAGCAGCAGCGTTGCTAGTAGTAGTATTTTCCCTAGAGGGACCGTTACGCAACCAGGACCGGGAGGTTTTATCCTGGTTAATCCTCCGCAAGTACACATGGCTGGATCTTTCACCCGGTACCCAGAGTTCTCTGGCCGGGGCAACGACGACGTAGAACAACACTGGTATCTGTGCGAAGCCATCTGGAGGGCTCGACAGACGCCGGATGCAGGGAAGTTAATAGAGTTTCAAACCACGCTCAGAGAGAGAGCTCTGCGTTGGTTCATCAAGTGGTCCGAGGCACACCCTAACCCTGTAATTGCGGACGTGAAGCGGGATTTTGTCTGCGAATTCAAGCTTCCCCAGACAGACCAGCAGGGCCTGTCCGAGCTGTGGGAAATTAAGCAGAAGGAAGGTGAGACCGCGTGGGAGTTGATGCGGCGTTTCAAGGATGCGATCGGGAAACTGAGCTACCCGATCAATCCAAACCACCAGAGGGACTGGTTCATCAAGGCTCTGCTCCCCTTGACACGAACCCCTCTTACTCAGCAGAAGATTGATAATCTGCAGGACGCTTTGGAGCAAGCCATGAAGATTGAAGCCATGGCGGGCTACCCCCAGGAATATCGGGGGGTGGTGGCCCCGCAAGACCCTTCTTTGGTAGGGTTGCAACACCAGATCGCCAGCTTGACCGAAAAGCTCAAGGAACTTCAGCCGGTGAGGCTAGCGCGACCGAATGTTTGGTGTACACATTGTCTGGTCGAGGGCCACGTCGCAACCGAATGTCCTCGGTTGCGCAGCGCAGGAGCAGGACCCTCGTTCGCAGCTATCCAGGGAGGTCCACCACCAGGGGGTGGTGCGGGGATGAACCCGCAGGGAGTATACCAGCCGCAACAGACCTTTGCGGGGTTCCCACCGCAACCGAGGTCCTCCACCACAGAGTACTGTGAGATTTGCCGGACGATGGGGCATCCTCCTCGGATGTGCCCGATATTACAGAAGTACTCCACGGTCCCGAATAATGTATACTGCGAATTCTGTGTGTCTACGACTCACAACAGTGAGCAGTGCAGGGCGCTTGACGCACTTGCGGATCGATTGGATCATCCCTCGTACAGGGTGAATGAGGCTCCAAGGGGAAGAGGTGGCGGCATGCGGGGAGGCCGAACAGGCGGACGCGGTTTGGTAAAATGCTACAACTGTGACCAGGAGGGTCATGTGGCTCGAGAATGTCCCCTTCCGCGACGACCCTGGTGTTCCCAGTGCCGGGTCAACGCCCATGCTACAGAAGACTGTCCGGAGCTCATCAAGAAGTGGGAAGAACGGGTTTGGCAGAGGGGGGCGAATCTGATAAACTCAAAACCGCACAGCGCCGCAACCCCTGACATGCAGAATGTTGCGATAGTAACAAGGGGTGGAAAGAAGACGGGCGAGGACGCCCACGAGAAGGAGCCAGCACGAGTGGTTCGGCCGGCATCCCCAAAGAAGTTGATCAGGCCCGAAGTCCAGAAGAAGTATTTTCAGGAGGCGGTTGAGGCATTCACCCAGTTGCGAAACGAGGGAGGGTTGGAGGAGCCCAGGCGGCCGGAATTCGGTGCGAAGAACGTCGCAGACACTGTGGTCGAGGATTGGCTCCGGCTATTCCTCAGGATTGTTGATAACGCTGTGCTGCGGCAGCAGCTCAAGCACGCTTTGGATGGGGCGCTGCAGGGGCGCGCAGAACCTAGAGATCCGGCGGACGCCAGCCCTCAATACGTCCCTCAATACGTGCAACGTGTCAAGCGGAACAAGCAACGAACAGGCAAAGAATTCCGGCTTAACACACAGGTCGCAGGGTTCCAAATCAGCGACACCATGTTGGACTTGGGGTCTGACGTCAATATACTGCCACGAAAGACATGGGAGGCTCTTGGAAGGCCACGGCTAGCCCACTCGCCAATCCAACTCAGGATGGCGAACCAGTACTGCATTTTGAAAATCGGCCGACTCGCAGGAGTCGAGGTCGACGTTGCGGGGGTGAAGACATACGCCGATTTTGAGGTTATCGATATCATGGGCAATAAGGATCCCTATCCTGCTTTACTCGGCATTGATTGGGCTTTTGAGAATTATGCCATCATCGACCTTAAGAAGGAGCTGATGATCTTTGAAGATGGGGAGGTACGGGTCACCCAGCCTTTCGACCCGTATCAAGGGCCGCAATATATGGAAACAGTGGACAGTCGGGAGGATGCTCAGATGATGGACCATCTCTATCAGATGACTGCAGGGAAGCGGGACGATTATATTAACCCGACCGCAACTGGCTCTATCAGTTGGCGGAGTGTGCAGAGCTCGGAGCTCGGATCCGAGCTCGCGTGGGAAGACTGGCAGCAAGGAGGGTATGAGACCACCACGCGGCGATGTGCCTCCATTGCTCAAGTCCGGTGGGTAGGGACTGAGATCCGCGAATACCCCACATTATCAAACATGCAAGCCGTGAATAATTTTATTGCCAAGGTGGAAGACTGGGTCCCAGAGGAAATCCGGATACCACTTTTGGATGTGGCCTTGCAGTCAACCTCGGGACGATGGTGGAACAATCACCGCAACACTCTGTTGCGATGGGAGCGTGTGGCGGATGCTCTGCGGGCACGCTTCAAAGAGGATGAAGGGCCTTGCATTACGCTTAAACATCATGGAGCTTCCGACCCGCGACAACATTTACGGGCGTGCGAAGAATAGTGGCGTAGCGCCCGGTACCCTGAGGAGTTGTGGGTCCACAGGTTTGTCCACTCCCTGGGTACAATTCCCCAGGGCTGGTACCTGGAGGAAGAGCGGAAACAGGGAACCCGCTCCTGGCAGGCAGTCGCGGAGAAGTTCGTCCGGAGCTTCTCGTTTGAAGGGGAGACGGTGCAGGAATCTCAGGCCCTACAAGCCGTCAAGGAGGTTCTGTTTTTCCGCCATCCTGAGCCCGATGAGGGCCCAGTGGCGTCACGCCCTGAGGTCAGGCGCGAATTGGTTTGCCAACGGATTGACGGCGATCCGGAGGATGATAGTTTGGAGGACCTTAGGCATCTCTATTTTGACGAAAAGGAGGGCGAGCAGAGCATCCACGACTAGCTGACGACAGAAGGAGTCCATTTGCACCCCCTAAAGACAAAGAAGCTGAACATTGGAACGGACGAGAAACCCAAGCTCGCAACGGTGGGGGATTACTGGGACGAGGAGATGACTAAAGAAATTTTCAGCCTCCTCCGAGAATATGAAGATTTGTTCCCATCATCGGTTGCGGACCTGAAGGGGATCAAGGGGGATCTGGGCGAGATGCGCATCACACTGAAACTGGGGGCCAGGCCGGTGAAGCACCGACCCTACCGGTTGAATCCACGTATCAAAGAGAAGGTCAAGATGGAGATTGACAAAATGCTGGCTGCAGGTCTCATCTTTCCAGTAGAATAAGCGGAATGGGTGAGTCCGATTGTCATCCAGAACAAGAAGGACAAAGCAGAGATCCGGGTCTGTGTAGACTACCGGAGCTTGAATAATGCTTGTATCCACGACCCGTTTCCCACTCCCTTCAGCGATGAAGTTCTAGATCATGTCGCGAGAAACGAATCTTATTCCTTCACTAATGGGTTTTCGGGCTACCATCAGGTGCGCATCGCCGAGGAAGACAAAGCAAAGACGACATTCACCACTGAGTGGGGATCATTCGCATACCACGTTATGCCGTTTGGTCTGAAGAATGCACCGACTGTGTTTTCTCAGATTGTCATTGCTGCTTTCCGGGAGTACATTCACAAGTTCCTGGAAGTCTACATGGACGACTGGACTGTTTACAGCCTACTGAAGAAACAGGCCTCTCTGTTGCGTGTTATGTTCGACCGGTGTCGTCAGCTGTAGATTTCCTTGAACTTGAAGAAATGTATTTTTGCAGTACCATTCGGCACACTCTTGGGTCACGTGGTGTGCAAGCAAGGGGTCTGCGTTGATCCTGCCAAGGTCACGGTCATCGTCCACATGGAGGCCCCCGAGAACGTGAAGCAGTTACGGGCACTGCTCGGGCACACAGGATACTACAGGCGGTTTATCCGCAACTACGCCAAAATCACTGCCCCTCTGGAGAAACTGTTGCGGAAGTCAGAAGCATTTGAGTGGACAGCGGAGTGCAGGAGGGCACTCAACACATTGAAGGAGAAGTTGGCGACGGCACCCATACTTGTTCACCCCGACTGGGATAAGCAGTTCCATGTGCATATTGATGCATCCGGAATTGCACTTGGAGCTGTGTTGGCGCAACCCGGGGAAATGACAGTTGACCACCCTGTATACTTTGCCAGCCGATGGTTATCGAATGCGGAGAAGAATTACACCACGACCAAGCGGGAGGTGTTGGCGATGGTGTACTCTCTCCAGAAGTTCCGCCACTATCTTCTGGGCGGCATATTTACATTTTTCACGGACCATTCTGCATTGAAATATCTGGTAAATAAGCCTGTGTTGGAAGGAAGAATCTGTCGATGGCTTCTACTTTTTCAGGAGTTCATGTTTGAGGTGATTGTCAAGCCTGGTAGGCTGAATTTTGGTCCCGATCACTTATCCAGGTTGGAGACGGGAGAGAACGAAGGCCCGTTGGACGATCAGCTTCTGGATGCTGACCTCTTCCGAGTTGAAGCAGTACCAGATTACCTGGCTAACATTGCCACGTACCTGACCACGGGACAGTGCCCTGAGGATTACACCCCGCTTCAGAAACGCCACCTGGTTGTCCGGGCGGCCGACTACCAATTAATCGCGGGGCAGCTGTACAAACTGGGGCTTGATGAGGTGTTGCGCAGGTGTGTTCTTGACCATGAACGGGAAGCAGTGATGTGGGAATGTCACAGTGGTGTTGCGGGAGGGCATGTAGGTGCGAAACCTACCGCAAGGAAGGTGCTTCAAGCTGGCCTGTGGTGGCCGACGGTACATGCAGACTGTAAGGCCTATGTGAAGCGTTGCGATGTCTGCCAGCAGACGGGAAGGCCTTCGCACAGGGACGAGCTTCCGCTACACCCAGTGCATGTGTTGCGGCCGTTCGAAAAGTGGGCTGTTGATTTCGTAGGCCCCATCGCACCAATCACTCGCCATTCCAAAGCCTGGTACATCATTACCTCAACGGATTACCTCACACGGTGGGCTGAGGCGGCAGCGGTCCGTGACTGCTCGGCAGAGACCGCTGCCCGGTTCATTTTCGAACACATCATCAGCCGCTTTGGCTGCCCCCGGAGCCTAACCAGCGATCAGGGTACGCATTTCATTAATGCCACGGTCAAGTCACTACTGGACACATTTATGATTCAGCATCATAAAAGCAGCCCATACCACCCACAGGCCAATGGTACGGTGGAAGCCTTCAATAAGATTCTTGAAAAGGGCTTGACTAAAATTTGCAATGCTCAGCGGGACGACTGGGACGAGCGGCTACCAGCGGCATTATGGGCTTACCGGACCACGGTAAAACGTTTGACCAACCAGACGCCATTCCAGCTGGTGCATGGCCGGGAAGCTGTGATTCCCGCCGAGTTCACCATACCCAGCCTTTTGATCGCAACGTCCCTTCAATTCTCAGAAGAGGCGTCACTTCGGGAACGCCTCCAGGAGCTACAGGAGCTGGATGAGGCTCGATTCCTCACAGAATTCCACCAAAGGGTTGAGAAGGCCTGGCACAAAGCGTGGCACGACCGCCACATCAAAACTAAAGCTTTCCAAGTTGGCGGCAAGGTTCTTTTGTACGACAGCCGGTTCCAGAAGTTTCCAGGCAAGCTCCAGATGCACTGGTTGGGACCATACTTTGTCATCGAGATCCGCGACTCAGGCGCCGTTCGGTTGGCACAGCTGGACGGTACAGTTCTTCCTGGGTGGGTGAATGGCGCACGCCTGAAACCCTACCAGGAGTAGGTACCTTCTCACTTTTCATTAATAACTCTCGCACCCGAGAGAACCCGTAGAGTAGCGTAGTTGAATAACTCTCCCGCAACCGAGATGAGCGTAGGTAGTCTTTTCCGTTCATTTGTAATCAGTCAAATAAACAGTCAGTTGCGGTAACCATACCACAACAGACTGTGGTCGGGGCTGGCCAGTCCAGCGTGTCGCAGCGCCAGTCCAGCATGTCACCGCGCCAGTCCAGCATGTCGTTCACGTAGGATCCATCCTCTTGCCAGTGTCATTCTAGGTCATTTCCGTCAGTCCTTTTGTCAGTCCGTAGGATCGCTCAGATTTGTTCATAAATTCCCATAATAGACAGTAATCGTACCGTAATCATTTGCCATCACCCGCAGTTCCCTCAGCCATCGAGTCCGCCCTTCTTCCCATAACGCCGTCAGCAACTGTCAGATTACATACAGGCACGCGATTGATTGCACGATTATCGCAGTCCCGAAGGATAGAAAGAATTAATTTCCGTTATGGAGTCTCATCAACTCCGCGCATGCCAGCGGATGCCATAATTTGCATGAAGATCAACAGCACGAGAATGACGGACCAGTTCAATTTAGAAGTTGCAGCGTCTCCAGAGCATTTGCAGCATCGAAGCGCACCGTATCCAGCAGAGAACTCCAGAAGAACACTCCAAGTTTACCAGCGTCGCGCCAAGATGCCGAGGGCTATCGTCTCTGTCCCTGAACCAGTGTTAGACAGCAGAATTCACCGTGTCGAGTCGTTGGTCGGCAAGTATGACAATGCAGCATGTATGGACGCCAACTTGTCCAACCCGACAGAGTTTCCTCACCTCCATTGGCAGACTTACATGGAGCACCATTACATGCCAGGCAGCGGCTCCAACAGTTGGATGCGGGAAGAATTCAGGGGCCTGCAGCAGTCGACCTTGATGCATTTGAGGTCTCTTCCCGTTTTCAGCACTACGGGACCGGCTCTGCAATGCACCCGGTTCCTCCTCAGTCGGGTACAGAACGGGTCCCTGTGGCTCAACGAAGAAATCCCAATTCATGCCGAAGTCATTCATCGGCTTACAGGGCTGTCCCAAAACGGTGCAGATGTCTCCGCTGCTGGCCAGACATCCTCTAAGCGCTCCTGGAAGTCGGGTGACGCCGACCTGTATACCAAGTATGGCACTCGCCGGGGTGGCAAAGGTGCCAAGATTGACCTGATCAGCAAACCAGAAATCCGGTTCGCTTGCTACCTGATCACTAGCAAGACGATGCGCCACTATACGAAGGGAGAATGCACCCTGGACACAATTTCCATTGCAGAGCACTGCACCCGGGGCGCCAAGTTGAACTGGTGCTCTTTCGTGTTGAAGGAACTCTTCGCGGCCTGTGAAGAAAATTACAGGCGTACCACCACTTTCATTTACGGCTACTTGATCTTAGCCTTTGCCATGTGGAAATGGCACCTTCCTCCCATCCGGGAGCCGGTGGAGACGACCATAAGCCAGCCTCTGGCGATGAAGTACACCCCCTGGAAAGTGTCCATGGATCCCAGCACCAAACAGGTGAACGCGACAACGTTCCGGGCGTGGTACGGGATGATGACCGATGTCGTGGCCAACCAGCAGCGGGTGCCCAGGCCCTTGCTGGATGAGTACAGTGAGCAGGTGTGGTTTGGGGTCAGCCACAGGCATACCTTCATCCGGCCAACTTGCGTGCCGGCCGCGACATTTCACATGGCGCCCCTCGAGTTCTAGCTGAATGACAACACCTTCCACCGAGAGGTTTCTGCGTGGCCGGGGGTCGTCAGGCACGTCCAAGACGGGATCACCCGCTATAACTTTGAGGGGATGCTGCCGGCACAACGCCCTGCCGCGACCGGCGCAGCGGGGTCCTCACAGGTTGCGGGGGACCCTCCACAAGAAGCAGTTGAGACCGCCCCGGATCTGCCTCCAGCGCTGGTCCCGATCGTCGAGCACCTCAACGACCAGGTACGACGACTTAACGTGGCCACCCAGGTCGCTTCAAGTGGTGCCCCTATATTTCCTTCTTTTGCTGAATTTCATATTAATCGGTCTCGTGGTCCCTCCAACACCGCCCCCCTCATTTCCCCCATTCCCACTAACCTGTTCACTTCTGCCACCCCCCCTCATCACACCAATGGGTGAACCGGGCCCCGAACCCGATTCCGCCGACCCACCTCCATCCAAGAGGGCCCGCACTACGGTCACAGATCCAGTGGTGGATCTGACTGTCGATGATCCACCAGTCACTCCGCCCACAACAACTCTGATTCCGGAAGAACCTCTGATCGATCCGAAAGAGTTCCTCAACCTTCGCCTCCCTCCCACTTCTTTCACTCCGTCCACCGCTCCCACCGGCCGACCACATGCCACCTCCCCCAATCCATCCAACTCATCAGCAACTCTGTCAGATTCGTTGATCCGGGACCTTTTCGGAGGTGACCATGGGATGGAAGTCACCTCTAGTACTGCAGCCGTGGTACCACCGGTTGACCCTGTGGCCACGGCCCAGGACCTTCAGGCTACTATATCTACCAGGATCACGAATGGGGGGGCTGATTCGGCTACCCCTCCCCGACAGCAGACCACGCAGCAGGACCGGCCGGAGCCCGAGATGGCCACTTCAGTGCAGCAACAGACGCCGGTCCATCCTCCAGAAACTTTCGGCCGACCAGCGGCCAGCCACCAACCGTCGCAGGAGAGGGTGCCGGAGCAGGGCACACCCAGCACAACCACTACAGAACAATGGAGTCCAGCACAGCTGTACCTGCTCATTCAGCGGGCGGCCCTCAAGGCCGAGCAGATTCACACAGAGCTACAGTGGCGGTGCATCGAGCAGCGGAATCAGATCACGGCGCTTACTGAACAACGCAATCAGTTGCTGCGGGAGAAGACAAACCTCCAGGAGCAGGCCAACATTGTTATTCAGGCACTCTCCAGTGTATGGCCTGCTGCAAGGGCTCACTCTGCCCCACTCCCTGCTGGTATAGAGGAGGACAGTATAGCACTACAGGCTCACCACCTCACGGAAGTTTTCACTAGTGTTTGCAGGGAGAACCAAGAACTCCAAGCGGCGTTAGCCGCACGGCCTACCCTTCCAGATCCACCCAGGGACCATTCAGGACAGGTGACTGCCAAATAGACGCAGGCAGTCAGTATGCAAGCCACTCTCCATTCCACTGCAGCCGCAGCTTCTGCCCTTCTGCGAAGTCTACAGGAATGCTCCCTCGCGCTAACGGTCAAGACGCAGCCTATCACTGCCCAGCTACAACAGATTGCCCGGGACATTCAGGAAACCACGGACCCTGCAAGGTTAGATCAGCTCTACGCCCAGTCGGACGAGCTGGAACTTCACATGCAACAGACTGAGGCCGAATCAGCAGCGGCCAAGCACGTCATCCGGGAGATTCATCCGCCCCTTCGCACCCATGCTGACGCTATGCACCAGCTGGATACCAAGGTAGAAGCCCAGCTCGCCACTCTGTTCGGGGCTGCCCCGACGCCCATAGACGAAGCCGCCGCCAACCGCATCTCTCAAGATGCCGACTTGCTTATACAGGAATGGCAGCAAGCGGTGGCGGCCTTCACAGAGCTTAGAGATTCAGCGCTCCGTCGGGTTCCGGAGTTGGGGCCCTTGTTTGAACCAGTAAGTGGCGGAGCACAGCAGGAAAGGGCGCAGGGGGAAGGCACAGCAGAGCAGAGTACGGGTGCCAGCGGGGCAATGGAAATAGAAACTGTTATTTGTGATTTACTCGCGGACGAGTCAAAGAATTGTGGTCGGGGCCTGTTGGGGCCCTTGTTTTGCTTAGTTTTGACATCTTGGCCAAGACATTTTTTGTTTTGACCCTTTTTGAGTTGCGGAATAAATACACATGGCAACCGCGACCGCGCCGCAACTACTAGGAGTTGCGGAGCTACCAAGGTGGCGCGGAAGCACCCGATAGCTGGAGATAGAATGGAGATAAGTGCAGACGAAGGAAACACATCAGAAAACGGAAAGTGGAACACGCAGACATCAGAAGAGAAGCTGAGAGAAGCCAAAGTGAAGACGCAGAGGAGCCGATAGTCGCGAAGGTGGGTGGATAAATAACAGTCACCCGGCTGAAAAGGTAGTTGAGTGCTAAGAGTTGAATGCATACTGAAGAAGTCGCGAGGCCAGAGACAAGGAGGGACGCGTAGAGCAGCTGCGGAGGATTCAGACATGTGCTTCATATGGGTTCTTATCTTCTCTATTCTACCCCTCTGTTCTGAGATTCATCTGTATCAGCTTTGAGAGCTGACAGGAAGATTGCCATGTAATCATGTATTGGGCCAAGAGATTAATATAATAGAAGGTTGCTATCTCAATAAGGTGTTCGTGTGCATGTAATGCGTTTACGCCGGTTTAAAATTTTATTTATGAGTGTCTGCAATGCTTATTAAGTAGTCTTGCGCATATAACTTTATATATGAATGGATGAACTGTCTTTCTTTAGTTGCGGGTTTGTTCCTTTCCCTTGATCTCATCCCCTTTTGCATGTGGTTGCGGCACGCCTCGGGTGAGACGCGCTGCTCTCCTGAGCAGGGTGAAAATGCCGGCGTGTTCCTAGACTACACCGGACCCCTTTGTTGGCCACAACTCTTGAACCTGGGTCTTGTCCGCGAGACCTGATTTCTCGCCAACAAATAATGTCCTATTTAAGAAACCCACTTGTTGAATAAGAAAATTCTTCCAGCATTGCTGAAATAAATCTATTAACCTATGGACCCAATCATAAAATAGAGAATAACATAGATTTAGAAAATGAAGACTTAAAAGTGTTGCAATCTAAATACCAGAGCTTTCCAAAAGGACTGGTCCCTTTAGAATAACTATTTGACTTGAATGATGTGGCCAAAAAGCCAAAACTAGAACCCATAGAATCCGAGGTGGAAGAATGCAACATAGGTAGTAAGGAAAAGCCCAAGGTAATCAAACTCTCTAAAAAACTGCGAGCTCACATTAAACTGAAATATATTGAGCTGTTTAGAGAATTTTCTGATGTTTTCGCATGGAGCTATGAAGATTTAAAATCATATGATACATAAATAATTTAGCATAAAATACCCCTAAAAAAAACCAGAAACCTTTTAAACAAAATTTGTGCAGAATCAACCTTGTTCAATTACCTCTGCTAGAGAAAGAAATTAAAAAAATATATGATGCTGGAATTATTGTCCTTGTTAGATACCTAGAGTGGGTGTCTAATCTTGTATCAGTTAGGAAGAAAATAGGAGATATAAGGCTTTGCATTGATTTCAGAAACTTAAACAAAGCCTCACTTAAGGACAATAATCCTTTGCCTAAAATGGATCATATTTTACAAAAGGTAGTTGGTTCCAAAAGAATTTCTTTGCTAGATGGCTTCTCAGGTTATAATCAAATCCTAGTACATCCTGATGATCAACTTAAAACAACCTTTACTACACCCTAGGGTACTGTCATGTATTTGAAAATTCCTTTTGGTTTAATGAATGTTGGTGCCACATTTCAGAGAGCCATGGACATTGCATTTTCAGAAGAAATAGGTTAATTCATTGTGATTTACCTTGATGATATAACTGTCTATTCAAAAAAAGATGAAGAACACCTAATACATTTGAGAAAAGTCTTTGAAAAGTGCAGGAAATTTGGACTTTCCTTAAACGCAAAGAAAACATTGGTTGGTCCACAAGAAGGTAAACTTCTTGGACATATCATATCAGAAGAAGGTATAAGGATAGATCCAAAAATAATTGATGGCATATTGCAAATTATCCATCCCAGAAACATCAAAGAACTTCAATCTTTCATTGGAAAGATTAATTTCTTGAGAAGGTTCATACCCAATCTAGCTAAACTCCTTAAAAACATAACAAACATGCTTAAAAAGGAAGAAGGAGTTAAATGGACTTAAAAGCAAAGAAGTCATTTGAACTGGTAAAACAAGCACCCACCAAAACACTAGTTCTTATTAGTCCTGATTTTTCAAAAGATTTCTTCATTTCTTCATTTGCATCAGAACACACAATAGTTGATGTCCTATTATAGAAAAATTTGAATGGACAAGAGCAGCCCATTGCATTTTTCAGCAAGGCCTTAATAGATGCACCTCTGAAGTACAACATAATGGAAAAACAATCCTTTGCCTTAGTCAAAGCCTTAAAATACTTCAGAGTTTACATTCTAAATTCCCACATCATAGCATTTGTGCCTCATTCAGTGGTGAAAGACATATTGACCCAAGATCCAGATGGAAAAAAAGGAAAGTGGATTGTTGTAATTTTAGAGTATGACTTAGAAATCAAGCCCACTAAACTCATAAAGGGTGGACTAGCAAAACTGATGGTTGAATCTAACTTCCAAGCTCTTGATATAAACATGTTTAATGCATTAGATGAATAGGAAGAGTGTTTAACTCCAATTATTGAAGACCGTTTTCTAAATTCATCTTGGTATGCTTATATTTTGTATGTTTTTCTCAATCTCAATGTTCCTCCTAGTTTGTCTAAAAAAAGGCAAGTTTCTTAAAGTTGAAAGCTGCAAATTATTGCATTTTGAATAAATGTTTATATTGGAAAAATGCTAGTGGGTTATTGCTTAAATTTTTGCTTGAGAATGATGCAGATAAGATCAAGCATGAGTTTCATGAAGGAGAATGTGGAATACTGGAAATCAACTGCCAACAAAATCCTTAGAGCTGGTTATTACTATCCCACTCTCTTTCAAGATGTCCATAGGATTATTATTGCATGTAACAAATGCCAAATATTTGAAGGCAAAAGAAAACTACTTCCCTTACCTTTGCAACTAATCACTATTGAAGCTCCTTTTCAATAGTGGGGTCTAGACTTCATTGGGGAAATCTATCCTCCCTCATCTGCCAAACATAGATGGATCCTCACAGAAACAGATTATTTTACCAAGTGGATAGAGGCCATCCCCTCTAGGAATGCCACAAAATCAGTTATCATTTCATTCATTGAAAACCATATACTTTCCAGATTTGGTTGTCTTAGAAAGATCATAACCGATAATGCTGCTAAATTTGGGTCTAAGAAGATGGTAGAATTCTGCCACAAGTATCAGATTATATTAGGCCATTCCACAAATTATTACCCTCAAGATAATGGGCTTGCAACATCATCAAATAAAATTCTGGTAAACATTATCAAGAATTTGCTGGAAGATAACAAGAAATTATGGCACAATAAGCTAGTACATGCTTTATGGGCATTCAGACTGACCATTAAAAAATCCATTAGAATGTCTCCCTACCAACTAGTTTATGGAACTGATATACTATTTCCAACTAGTTTAGGAGTGCTAGTCATGAAGTTGATCCAGGAAGTGTAGTATGAAGATAATGATGTAACAAGAAGAATAAGCTAGACTATATATTTACAACAAACTAGAGAGGAAGTATACATCAGAGCACAACAACTACAAGAAAACATCAAGAAGCAGTTTGACAAAAGAACTAAAGCAAGTGATTTCAAAATTGGTGATAAAGTTTTGAAATGGGATTCAAGAAGAGAAGATAAGTGCAAACATGGAAAATTTGATAACTTATGGTAGGGCCCTTATCTTATCCAATCTGCTATTAGAAACAATGCATTTTTTCTGTAAGAGTTGGATGGAGCTGAATACGTTGGAGGTCCTATTAATGGCAGGGTTCTCAAACATTATTTTTGTTGACTGATATTTTACTTTCAAGCCTTTTTATCCATTGTATATAACACTGTTTTTCAAATTTGAAGAAAGAGAAAAGACAAAAACAATAGAAAAAAAAAATAGGGCAGAAATAAAACAATAAAGGTACGGCCCCATACCAAAAAAAAAGAGAGAAAAGAAAATCTAAAAGTGTGCAAGCTTAAAATCCACTACCAAAAACAACACTATTATTTTAGTCATACAACATAATCATGACTGAGATAGATTTCAATTTACTGCTGGTAGGCTAATGAAGAAGATTTTCCAAATTGTTTAATCTTGGCTTATCAGTAGATTACATTAAGATAGAAAACAATGGTTCAAACAAACTGAAAATCTGAACCTGGAAGATGCTCAAAATCTGAACCAAGAAGAAAGAAAGATCAGCTTAGAAAAAAAAAAAAAATTCAAAATCAGAGTTGCAAAAAGATTGAAGGATGTTTTAAAAAAAAAATTCAGATCTTAAGCCTTCACAATTTTGTTTTAAATTTCTGAAAAATAAAGTCTATGTGCAATTTGTACATACATCCATAGACATCATGGAAAATTAGAAAGCCTAACCATGATTTGATTATGTTTAAATTTATGTTTTAGAATAATAGAGAATAAAATCTATCAGACAGTCTAATCCTGACAAATAGTAGCTTAGGTAGAGAATTTATGAGATCAACAGTCTACTCTGAACTCGTGGAAGAAATAAGGGTAGCCTTAAATTATTTTTTCCTATCCTCAAAAATAATAAAATATTTATTTTCAAGGTCTGCAAGTCCAAATGCACCTGCTAAAGAGAAAATGTTAGGAAGTAGGCTGTGTAGGTAGTTGTTTGGGTAATAACTCTGTTTGATATAAATACTAATCATCTTTCAAAGTTGCATGATCAAAGAAGAAAAGGTTATCAATGGATAAAGGCACAAGTCGACATCCCAGAGATCAAATTCTAAATATTCTTGACACCTCCAAGGAGCTGCCATCCCCAAGTGGAGCCACTGTTAGTCATCAGTAAATTTTTGTCAAAGGAAATGATGGCTAAAAATGAGTCCTAAGCCTTCAAGAGATTGTTTTCATAAAAAACTACTCTTTCTTGAAGTCTTCTTCTGCTGTTGAACTTAGTAAGTAATCTTCACTGTTATTTCACTAAAAATAAAACCACCAAGTTGAACCTGCTACCCCCTTCAAAAATGTTCCCTGAACAACCCCTTTTTCATGATTTTATCCACTCATTTTTGGCCCTTTTTCCTCCATTTACCTCTGATAAGGCTCCTTACTTATTTGACATTTTCCCTCCCTTCCCCTCAAAAAAACTTCAAAAATCCCTTCAAATCATAGAACTCGTCGTTTATGATATAAAATTCCTTACTTTCCCTCTATCGGAACTGGAAAAAACCTTAAAATATCCCTCTTTTTTCCTAGGGAACTCCCTTTTCAAACACACAGGCCTTAGCCCCCGAGGGCTTTAAAAATCTTTGACCCTTCCCCTCCATGCATCTAGGCACTATAACCAAGCGCTTTAACTATAAGCACCTCTTTCCTTGGCCCCGGTTCCATGCTCTCCCATAGAACCTCGCCTTTCCCTTCCTCCTTTTCCCTTTCTCCTTATCCCCACCTTGTCGGTTGATGAAGTAATCCCAACCGTTGATCTTTAAATATCAACAGTTGTTGCACCTCCTTTCTTACCTTTCCTCTTTCTAAATCTTACCATCTATTCACCTTGTCTGAAGAGTCTTCTCCGTCGATCCATTTGATCTAACGGTCCTCATCTAACCCGATGACCCAGCTCTACCGGGGCCTACCATCCATCACATACAACGTCTGCCCTATAAAACACTGCCACATGTATTCAAATTTCATTTCCGCCTGTGCAACTTGTTCATCGTATTCAATCCACACTGTCGAATCTCCTCCCCCTCATCTGACAACATGTATTCCATATTGCATAATTTCTGCGCCCGGAGTTTTACACTCCAAAGAAATGTGATACCGACGATTTTCTAAAAGCCATGTGGTGATCGATAAATGGAATCACATTTCCTCTGGGTAAAACCATTTACCACCTGACGGTCATGCGATAACCACTCGTGGTATTCCGAAAACCACTTTTGTCCAATTCGCACCAAATACAGTTTAAACTGGATTTTCTCCTATTTTCCTCCATAAGCTTCCTCTTCCTGCATCATCACCCCCCTCTGCATCGCTCCTCCACTCCATCAACCTCCTAAGAAGTCAAGCTCCCCATCGCAGGTTTTTTATAACGATTGTTATGGTGTTTGCATGTTTTTATAACAATTTTTTGAGGCCAGTAGCCTTCTCATGGCTCAAATAGGAGCGCGACCGAGGGCCATTACCTTTGAAGCCTAAATTACGTAGATTAAAGGTTTCCAGGGTTAATTTAATGATTTGATCGGTGTTGTAGAGGACAGGTTATACAAGCAAACCCACAGTGTACCCATACACCTATAGACTAGCAAAGGCAGTGATGAAGGATTAAGGAGTATCAGTGAGCCAATAAAGTTAAAGGGTTAATGCATAAAGACTGAAGGTCAAAGAGCTTAACTCGATAAATAAAGATAAAGCACAAATTAAAAGCAGATCAATGCTTAAAGCCACAGAAGAAGATAGATCAACAAAAGAGCCTTCGAATGCCACATCATCGAGGCCATAACTCCTCAAATACCACATGTAGATTTATTTTTGCAAAAGAATACACAATGAAGGCACAAGCAGAGATCTTTTGCCAAAGACAACTCAGAATTTATGATTAGCCTATCAAAGCCCCAAAGTCAAAAATAGTAACTAAGATTGATGAAATTTAATATAAAAACATTAAAACAGAGATTAGCACTCGAAATCTTCTCCCTTAGGCCTCCCAAAGGTCAATAAACCATTACTCTGTATGAATTAAACCAATGATCACTTCTTACACTCCACCTCCTCAATCTCCTATAAATATTTCTGTGGAAGACATTATAGAGGTTGGTCTCTGGATACATGTTGCATGTAAATATATTTTGAAACTATTGTAGCTCTATTTGTCATTGAAGACACATAAGCTGAGATGAGAAGTTTGAAGCTGTAGAGGCCCATTGGACTTGAAGATTGTAACTGGTTTGAACATCAAATACAAATAGTTGATTTATGGGATCCTGGTCTATGTCAATGGTGAAGTGTTTCTCACTATAAATTGTTATTTTCTTTTTGTTTCCATTCTATCCACTTTTCTCTAATAAAGAACAACAAATATAGATTAGGATTTACTTCTGAAGTGTCCTAAATCTCACTGAAAATCTTTATCGTTTATGTTTTTTGCTGATTGTTAATTTTGAGGTAATTCAATAGAGTATAACCATTGAAGTGTTGGTAAGCCCATATTTCCTAAGTACAACTTGAGATATTGTCTTTGAATGTTCTTGATAAGTCTACTAATTGAAGATTGAGTTAGAGAAGTCTATTGTAAGCCTTGTCCTCTAGTTCCTTCTCAAACAGTTGCTTTGAAAATTTCCCTTAAGAATACGTCGAAATCAGGCTAGTTTCAAAGTACTTACCTGATCTTACACTATTTTTTTTGTTTATCATGAATGTTTTCCCTTTGAATATGTTGAAAGAAGGCTAAGTTAAAAGTATTTACTTGATCTTAAGCTATTATATGTTTTTAAATGTTTTCTCTTGAAAGTACATCAAAAGCAGGCTAGTTTCAAAGTACTTGCCTAACCTTAGATTACTTTGTGTGTCTCCCTTAACTGCATGCGAAAAGTAGGATAGTTTCAAAGTACTTACTTGATCTTAGGTTGCTATTTTTTTATTCATGTGTTTTATTTCTTTCATTTCATTTCTTATTGTTTCATCCCATAAAATCAACTTAAAGAGATCCTTTGGTATAAATGACTTGCCCCATGGACCACTCTTGAACCTCGCTCTTCAATTAAATCCTATTATGACTCCATAGCCCAATGGATCGATGCTGCTCCTTGCCTATCTTATCAGATGAACCATTCCTTCACCTACTTACACCTTCACCCTTCATATAAACTTCCTAGACCTTCATTATATCCTTTGCCAACCAAAACAAACAAAAACTCTGTTCTTCATAACTAGCCTAATATCATATCATAAAACTTAAAAGATCATATCTTTGAACTAATATATAGAGAGATCCCTCTCTGAATCTAGGATGGCTAGGTCCTCAGATTCCAAAGTGTTTTTGATGTAGGCTCTGCAGTGTTTGTACTTTCCAATCTTGCAAACTACAGAGCCATAACATACCTGCGACCATACTGGGGAGGTCTAAGTAAAATTCTTAAAATAAAACACTCAGTGTCCAATACATAATGGATAAGCTTTCTTCAAGCACTACCAAGCATGTTGGTAATTGTTGTGGAGGTAAATCCCCTCTGCGGACAGAGGCGATCCCTACTAGCCCAGACCGGGTCTAGCAACAATTGTTGACGCTATAGTGCAGGTTCCTAAATGCAAATAAACCAACTAGCGATGAAGGCTTACCTGGAATCCAACGTTGTTGCTTGTAGAATAGGTAGCACTCCCATTCCTTAGCTTCGGCAGATCACAATCCTCACGATCTCTGTGATCGGACACCTGCACATGCAAGAAACAAAACAAACGCAAGCATAAAATCCAGTATATACAACTATATGTCAGTCAAAGAAGACATAACTCATGATCATCATTAAGAACAAGAGTGGAACCATAACCAATAGTCGCTTATTATTAATCAATCAAAGAAGAATACAACCATAGCTTTGACACTGAATTCTCCTTCAGAGGGTCGCCAGCGGAACACGTCTCGAAGAATCCTGTCGGGGATGGGACAAACCTCTCTCTTCGGATGTCTCGACAATGATCTCCTTGCTTGGATTTGGCCTTAAGGGAATGGATCAAAGCTCTTGCAGCATTAGGCTCTTGGGAACTTGGAGACTCAGCCATTCAGCCCCTTCATAAATGGATGAAGGCTATATTTATAGAGGAGAGGAGGAGGTTGGGATCCCTACAATAGTGGAAGGGAGGCCTTATCCCTTGGGATGTTCCCCATAAGGTGGAAAAAGAAGGCCAAAGGAGGAAGGTTGTGGTTATTCAGTCGAAACCACTCTTGATGACTCATCCACGAAGTTGTTGTAATCGAAACTTTGCCTCTTTTTTTAAAAAACTTTCCAAAAGCAGATTGGCACAGGTGCTTAACTAGGATAGAGCACCAATTTGCGTGGGCTTAGTGTTAATTTTCCTCCATTGGCGCTAGGACATAACGGGCTACCAGCGCGAAGGAAAAAATAGGTGTTTTTAGGGGTCTGCTCAGGAAATGATCAACAGAAGAAATGTTGTCCTCATGGAAAGGGATGCAATGATGGTATTTGCAAGGCATGACACTACTTATTGGTCACAGAAATTACCCTCCAATGGGCGAGATGGGGATTGCAGGGACGGTGACAAATGGAATTTGTAATGATTCCCCCTAAAGCACAGGCCTAAAGAGAACATATGGGAAATGCTGACGAGAATGCTCTGATCGGCCACCTTCACCTGAAACCACGAGAGAAAGACAACTGATGACTCCCGTATAGAAGGATATATGTGTATAAGTAACCATCTCATAATAAATCTTCTTCCTTAGGGTCAAATAAGGAAACTATTGCATCCCAAACCACGCCGTTCTCGTAGCTAGCCCTACTACAGGAGAGGGCTCTTCCGGCTCACATCCTAAAGGCTTCCGGCAACAGATGACTTATAATGAATACTGATTTTAGGCTAGTAAAGAGATAGGAAATTTTGATTTTTATTTTTGGGTTTTTGTTGAAAAAATGGGAAAAACAATTTTGGGTCCGGGGATAAGGCCAGATCTTTGCAGAATTTGAGTTGGGGCGAGGTAGGCAATAGTCTTGATGCTTTTGATCGAGTATATGGATGGATCAGAACAGCAAGGAGCTGAATAGGGCAAGGGGGAACATGGATCCTCTCCAAACAGGCGAAAACATGTAAAACTAAACAAATTCAAAGGCAAAGCACTGAAATCAATGGATTCAACCTCATTTACTCATTCATTTAGTTTCTGGTAAAGGGGAATATAAAATATTAAACATGAAAGAAAACTTATAACAAACCTAGAAGCCCTCAAAGGCCATGTCAGGTTTAAGTCCGTATTAATTGGTTTTTGAGATTCTGATTGTATCCTCACCCTCTATTCTTCTAGTATACTACCTGCAGAAGATGAGTGAGGGGTTGGTTGCAGACTTTGAAATACATCTGAACTTAAACTTCTGATTGTAAATAATGTTCATTGGCCCTTGGAGTTCTTCTTGTGATAGATTAGTTAGGCTGAATAGTGAAGATGATTGCTGAAATGAAACATTGGAACTGAGTACTATAACTGGTTTGACATCAATAACAAGCTGTTTCTTGGGATCCTGGTCTATATCAATGGTGAAGTGCTCCTTTCTTTGTTATTTTTTTCCTTCTATGTATGTCATATTTTTCACTATTCTCTGATAAAGAACAACATTTATAGAGTTATGACCTACTGTATATCAGTAACCTTCTCTGACTGAAAAGCTTTATCTCAATATTTTCCTCCAATTTGTTTATTTAAGAATGATTTAATACAGTTTAAGCAGTTAGGAATGCTGGAGTTCCCTCGTCCCACTATTTGCTTTAAAAATTGTTCTTGAAAGTTATTTTCCTTATTTTCTTATTAAATTTAGATTAGAAAAGTGATGGTTTGCCCTGTTTCTAGCTTCTATTCTCCAAATTCAGATTCTGAAAGTTTCCCTTGGTGTTGACTGAAAGAAAACTAGGTTTAAAAGTACTTTATCTGATCTTAAGTTTATACTCTGTCTTCTCTTATATGTTTTCATACCTTCTGAAGGTAATTATGTGGATTATTGGATTGTTTGTCAATTAAGCTGCTTTAATACAAACTTGCCCAAGAAGTCAATGGTTAGCCCTGCACTTGGTTGGTTTTAAACAGTTACTTAAGAGTCTTTTCTTGTTTGGACTGACTATAAATCCTTTGAGAAATTATTATCAGTTTCCACCTCTCCAACACTTTATTGTTCCCATTCCATCATTATAATCTCAATAATATTGTGATGTAGATGACTTGCCCCTTGGATCACTCTTGATGTTGTTTTTCAATTAAAGCCTTGTTATGACTCCATAGCCCAATGGACTAAAACCAGCATTATATCTATCTTTTTAGCCTAATTGTTCCATTTACTTGCAACTTCTCACCTTTGAAACTTTTTGCATTTAGGACTTCCCACCTCAAATAGTATTCATGCTCAACCATCCAAAAACAAACAAACCCTTGGCCTTCATAACTAGCTGAATATCATAACCCCAAACTTCAAAGACAAATCCATCTTTGCACTTATTGGAGAGATCCCTCTCAGGATTCAGGAGGGCTAGATCCTAGAATACCAAATTTGGTTGAAATGATGTTGCTTCTACAGTTTTAGTCTCACCAATCTGCTAAAATTACATATTCCTAACAGGATGAACCACATTAGTTGGTTCAAAATGTTGACCAATCCTAATGATGTGATTAATCCAAAAAGACATTTTTCTCTATTGATAATAAAAATATTTTTTGTATTATTATTTTTATTGTTATATATTTGTCAATAATATATACAAATGAAGTCTTTCACTATATTAACCATGTTAATATTTTTAATCTGGTTGTGCTAATTATATCAATTTAATATATATATATATATATATTTGGTAAGTTAGGATATTCTATTAATTCAAAAAAATAAGTGTTACATATGCTACAAGTAGGGTTGGCAAGCTGTGCTCAGCCAATCCCTCCCTTAATTACTCAGTTTCGGGGCTACCTCAGAGGAGGAAACTAGCCCGAACAAAAATTAAAACAAAAAATTATAATATGCGCAGTAGCGCTGATGTATCTAAGTAACACAAAATATGCATGAGAAAAAACACTCTGATGGTGGCATGCTTAACAAAAAACAAAGAAAAGTTGTGCAGGTGTGCATGCCTCAATCGTCATCTTCATCATTGCTGTTGGGGACCTCCTGCTTGATGGGGCAATCAAGTGCCTTCGCAGCTGCTTCCTCTGAATCTTCAATTGAACCCCTGCGTTTTTGGAATAGTGTGTTGAGGATGGGGGACTCTGGATCTGCTCCGTGAGTGACACACATCCAGTTTCCATCGGAATCCATCACCTAGACATCTGATTCATTGTCTTCCTTCTCCTAAACTGGAAACATGTTAGTCTTGCAGAGCTGGGGGTGTGTCTGGTGCGCTATGGTGGAATTTCGCGGGCCATGCCTACCTCTCTACATAGCTTGCATAGGGAAAGCCTCCTCCTTCTCAGGTTTGGGTCTCTATCACACAAAAATTATGGAGGAGGAACCCTCCATCGACTCCAGTCGATTATCCTTGCCATGCTGATAACGACTAGAGAGAGCCCCTCTCTATCCACCTCATATGGTTCTCTAATGTAATCTGGGGGCTATTACATAATGAGGTAGGGGAGAGATGTCATGAGAGGGACAAGCAGCAGGGGGACAAACAGCGCTAGGGATCGGGGGGTCAGAAGGCCTGGGGAATAGGTGGGAAAATTTGGATGTCACAGCCTAGAGGGGACTGCGCAACATAGGGTTGAGAATAGGGCTGCGAAGCCTTCTAAAATTAGGGAAGTGTCAGAGCATAGTGAAAGAAACAAAAAGGAGAGGGGAAATATTGTTGGTTGCTCGGGGTTGAGAGCTCATCCTTTTAAAGGGTCTTGTACATATGCGAGGAGGATGGCAATGAGTATGCCACGCACGCGGCTGTATGCCATGATCAATCGCCTTAGAAGGCTCAATGAAAGGGGGATGGCTGATATATGGATCAATCATGATAGTCATTAATGGTGATAGATGCAGAAGGGTGCCCTGGATAAGGCAATGTAGTTTTGAGAGTCTCATCATCATAGCTGATCTTGTTAGTCTCATGCACATGGCTAACGGTTTGAGGATCCACAACATGTGAGGCTCTATGCAGAAGATCTCCTTCCTCTGAGGTCTGTGAGAAATGATTTTCATTCGTTTCAGTTCTACCACCTGCATCTCAGGGGAGAAGATCCTTCTAAATTACAGTGTGACATTCTTGTCTGAGTGATTCCTCCTCAACCTGAGTTTGGTTGGAATGATACAGCTCAAAGCTTCTTTCCACCCCTTTGATTTCAAAGAGATCCTGCAATGGAGCTTTCCCTCGTGTGCACGTGGCCATAATTAATGGCTCTATGGTTGTGTATCAGTTGTTCTAGAACCTTGAGCTTATGGGCGAGCCTCCAGCTTTTGAATACCTTTGAGGAAGTTGATCGTTGGAGGATTCTTGTGGCTGCCATAGCTATGACTTGCAAGTATCCCTCCATTTCTAGGGGGAAGTAACGAAACTCAATTGCAATTTAAATACCTTGGATAAGCCCCTCCAAATCTATAGAATTGTTGTTGTCCCAACCTATGTTGCCATAGTAAATCCGTAGAGGATGGCCTTGAGAATTCCTGATAATGCCTCTGAATCTTGCATTTTTGGGATTACCTTTGGATGCACCATCGATGTTGCATTTGAAAAAGACATTTGGGGGGGGCGGGGGGGGTTCCATTTTTCAGGGGTGGGATTTATGCCTCTGCTTCTAGGATTGATATTCATGGGTGTATTTAGACTCAATTGCCAATTTTTCCATATGTGGTGCTCTGCTGTAAAGGTGGGGAGGTCCTCCTAACTCCAAGTGTCTAAGGCTAATGTTTCAGAGAGGTTCCTGTGGATCCAGTCCCAGAGCTTCTCTGTTGTGGATGATTTCTCTTTGAAGATGTGGTTGTTCCTTTCCTTCCAGATGTTCCAAATCAGGATGCTCGAAATGACCTGCCAAAGTCTATTAAGGAGAGTGATGGTATAACGATTGTTCGTCTAGCTATTTATGGTGTTGATAATGTTTCCACTTACTTTGTTGGAACAACAACATAAGATTGCAATTCTATCCTATGGAAAATTAGCGGTGGGATATTGGTCCAACACGTGATCGATGGTTTCCAGGTTTTCTTGACATAAAGGGCACTTGGAGGGTCCTACAAACCCCCTCTTCAAAAGATTCTCCCATGTGAGGATGCGTCATTTACTAAGTAGCCACAGGAAGGTGGCTACTCTAGGCCAAAGATTGGCCATCCATATATTTTTCCAGATGAGATCTGTTGGGTCGGGGTTCTTCTGATGAAGTATGTTGTAAGCTTCCTTGGTCGAGTAGTTTCCACTAGCCATATGCCCTCGTGAAGGATATTAGGTCCTGTCCTTACTCTCATTTTTATTTTGGTGTTGAGATCCTCCTAGATGTCTGTGTGGCCCTCGTTGTTTGAGTCGTCTTGCCATCTGTTTGTGTGTAGCCATTGCCTATATCCTTGGGAGGTGTCGTTCGTCTAGAAGTCATGTATATCTTTTATTTATCTTCCTTGAAGAGCTGCACTCCATATAGGTCTGCAGAAGATGGAGGAAAGGCTTGGCATCTGGAGTGTAAAAACTCTAGTAAAATTGATAAATATATATTATTATTGATGATAGATGAAAAATATGACTACAATGAGGGATCGCCTAGGCTTTAAATATAGCCTCAAGGTGTCCCTTGGCGAAGAGGCATGATCTTTGATCATGCCCTTCCACATTATTAACCTAAGATAACTAAGTCTAATTAATAACTAATAAAATATACATAACATTGCCCCTCTCTTAAGATGCTTTGTCCTCAAAGCATATGTAACGATGGACAATGTTGACGAACGCCTGGGTTTCTTGAGCGGCGGGCTCTTGCTTCCCACAATTTAAAAAGATCATGGAGCATATTCTCGAGTTCAATCTTTTGTTGATCTGGATAGTGAAAATATCTGATATCGACAGGGTCGGATCCTGTCTTGACTTCTGGTGACTCTTCATGGCTCCCTTTTGAAGATAACATTTATAACTGATGACATTGTACTGTAGATGTTGGCGCTCCTATTTGAATCATCTTCGTCATCAGAGAGGAAGATACGACTTGATTTTCTGGGGCTTGGAATCCATACAACTTGTATTTCTGCCCTTTCCACTTAAAACTTATAAACTGTTTCTGATGTTTGGCAGAATAAGTACCTAGAGTTTGTAGCCATTGAATTCCTAAGACCACATCTACTCCTCATAAGGGAACAATGTAGAATGGAGATTCTAATTGAAAGTCTTTAATATGCAATTTGACTTTATGGCATTTTCCTACTTGTTCAATCTTCTTACCATCGACCACCATTACCTTCATATTAGGCATGGGAAAAGTAAAGAGGTTGAGTCTTTTGGCCATGGCTGAATCTAGAAAATTGTGCGTGCTGCCTGTGTCTATGAGAACCATTACATTGTTTTTCTTAATATGTCCTCTTAACCTTAGGGTTTGAGGTTGTAATATGCCTGTCATAGCTGATAATGACACTTGCGGAATAGTTTCACCATCCACTACTGGAGAGAAATCTAAGTTGTCTTCTAATCCTTCTATACACGAATCAGTACTATTAGCATCGTTAGTTGCTTCACAACTGTATAGATTTTTCGCTTTTCCATTAGCACATATGTGCTTAGGGTCCCACTTTTCGCTGCAACGTTTGCACTTGCCCTCTCGCATTCTTTGTTTTTCCAAACTAGATTTTTCTTCTTCACGAAGATGGACAGGGACATATTTTGTGTCATCTACATTTTCAGATTGAGGAAACCGTCGTCTCGAATATACTTTTTCTGGTTTTGATAATCTTTCAAATTTCTTTTCAACAGCTTTTGCTTTTTGCCTTGCTACTTCTACAGACGTAATTTCATGTAGTTCTAGCTCTTCCTGTATGTGGATTTTAAGTCCTGAGATGTAAGACTGGATTAGACGAGATTCCGACAATCCAGGTACTCATGTTGCCAAGGTCTCCCATTATCGAGTGTACTCATCCACATCTCCTTTTTGGCATAATTTGATAAAGGTTGAGAAGAACTTTTCTTCTTTTATGCCTTGAAACCTTTTGAAGAACGCATCCTTAAATTTCCTCCAACTGATAGCGAGCGTCGTCTTTTTCCACCACATATACCAATTATATGCTTCTCCTTCCATTTTCATGGAAGCATGCTTAATTTTTTCGTCATCACTAGTAATGTCATAAATCTCAAAATATTCTTCTGCCTTATTAAGCCATGCAACGCTATTTTTTTCATTACCATCAAATTTGGGCAGGTCGATCTTGGCTTTGCGCTGATATGCTAATGGTGGAACAAAAAGGGGATATTGATTAGCGAATGCATTCCAGAGCTGCTTATTTTGAAAATCTGCATTACTATCTTCTTGATGATGTGGGGAATCGGTTTTTTCCTGATGCTCTTCCGAGTTCCCTGAAGCTGTAGAATTGTTTTGTTGATTTGGTTCCCTGTTAGGAGATGTTGGGGATTGTGTCTGACTTAACTTATCTATTTATCATTTAGGTTACTGAAGAGTTCTGTCATATTTTTCATTGCTTCGCTATGCTCTGTCATCTTGTTCATTGCTTCGTTAAGCTTTTCTGTGGCCTCATGATGATTTAGCCACATTTGTCTTTCTATTCAATTTTTTGTATAATGAACCTTTTTGATGTCGTTGGAATGCCCTGCAACTGTACCTTCCAGATCGACTAATCTCCTTCCGAATTCTTCGGAATTATTATTAATTTGTTTCTCAAGATCTCCCAATTTCTTCTGGAATTCCGCCATCGGCATTGACGAAGACATCGAGCGTGTATGAGGTGGGGAATATCTTTCTGCCAGTTTCTCCTCTTTTTTCTTTAAAATTAATTAATTAATATTTAATTAATTAATTAATTAATTAATAATAATTTTTTTTAAAACTATATAATTATTATATATATATAATTTTTAATTAAAAATTATATAATATATATTTTATATATAATTAAAAAAAAATCGTGTTTTTTTTTAAAATGTGCCCGTTCCGTTCTAGAATGACACACTGTTTCACGAATTTTTTTTTTAAACGTAAGATTTTGTTATGCGGACAGACGGCGGACCCTGCTGCTTAAATATACTTATGATTATCGATGAACCATTCACATAAAAATACCCGTCCGCTTTAAAAACGATATCACAACACTTTTATTTTTGCTAACCGAACGTGTTTATGTGCTGCGGTGGCCGATGGCTGACAGGGCCGGCGGCAGTAAGGAATGTGGTGGAAATGGTCGGACAGGTGGAGTGATAATGGAATGTACGCGGAAGTAATTCTGGCAGGCAGACAACGTTTCTTCCACGAAGCAGCGGGTCGATTTAACCGGCGGAAAGAGCTGAAGAACGACAGTGCAGTAACAATCGATTTCTAAAACAACGATGCTCAGCCCGTTCAAAACGACACACCTGTTTCATACAATTTTAACAAATTGATTTCAATTTTTTTGACTGCGTTCCAAATTCCAGTATAGACTAATCTTCGAATAATCAACCGAATAATTAGGACTTAGTTTCTCTGTACGTTTTACATATGCCTTGAGGGAATTATGAGTGTGGGAGGGTAAGCGTTGAATGTGAGGGGGAGGCCGTATGGCTGTGAGGGAATTATGAGTGTGAAAGGGGGTGGTTTGTACATTTTATCTTCAGACTTAGTTTCTCTGTACGTTTTACGTATGCTTTGAGGGAATTATGAGTGTGGGAGGGTAAGCGTTGAATGTGAGGGGGAGGCCGTATGGCTGTGAGGATATTATGAGTGTGAAAGGGGGTGGTTTGTAAGCCAAGGCAGAGTGGGAGTGAGAGAGCAGAAGGGGTTGGGTAAAAATCTGCAATTTTTGGAATTTCCTTTGATTCCTTAATTCTGGTGATCACACAGATCCGAAGAGCGATGGCTCCGATACTAATGGAGTGTAAAAACTCTAGTAAACTTGATAAATATATATTATTATTGATGATAGATAAAAAAGATGATTACAATGAGGGATCGCCTAGGCTTTAAATATAGCCTCAAGGTGTCCCTTGGCGAAGAGGCATGATCTTTGATCATGCCTTTCCACATTAATAACCTAAGATAACTAAGTCTAATTAATAACTAATAAAATATACATAATAGCATCTATTGTTAGGAGTCCTCCCAGAATATTTCTTGGGTACTACTTTGTAGCTCCAAGAAGTTATGACTTTGTATCATCCTTTTTTTTCTACTTGCAGCTTTCCATATGTGTGATCCCCTAGACTCTAAGTTGTACCAGATGAGGTCCTTCTTAGGCTAGGAGTGTGATTACCTGGCCGCCCATAGATTGGCCCATGGAGTGTTGGGATTGGAGACCAATTTCCACCATATGCTAGCTCCCATTATGTTGTTACTGTGCTCAGGATCATGCAATCCTAATTCTCCGTGACTTTTAGGGGTACAAACATCCTTCCAGTTAAATAAGGTTGATTTGTTTTTTTCCTTTCGTTCTGCCCCATAGGAAAGATCTTTGCAAGTTGCGCATGGCCTTGAGGATCCATTTGGGGGCTGCCAATACTGAGAAGATGTATATGGGGAGAGATTGCAAGATAGATTTAATGAGCACCAGGTGACTAGCAATATTGAGGGAGCGATGGGTTGATTTGGATAACCAGGTTTCCATTTTGTGCAGTAGAATTTACTAGGAGGAGTGATTGATGACAGAGTCGGTCAGAGGAGCTCCTAGGTATTTGGGAGGCAGGGAAGTAATGGATAATCCTAGGATGTGGGAAATTTTGCGCTGAGTGAGAGGGGGGCATGAAAGAAAGAGATTTGTGATTTTTCAGGGTTGACCTATGTGCTGGAGGCATCAAAGAAGGAGTCGAGAATGGATTTGAGGGAGTGGATTCCTAGACAGAGGGGTAACCCATAATCATATTTTCATCCACAAATGTTTGGTGGGAGGACGGGGGAAAATTGTGGAGGGGTAAACCAAGCAGGGCACCTGAATGGATGGAGCTTTTGAGAAGGGGATCCAATCCTTCAGCCATAATGATGAATATGAAGGGAGAAAGGGGGTCTCCTTGTCTGATGCCTCTCGAGGGGTTAAAGGTAGCAGAGGGATATCATTGACCAAAATGGAGAGAAAAGGGGAGGTGATGAGACTCGTGATCCAGCGAACCCAGGTGTGGCTGAAGCCAAAGCCTATGAGAAATTTTTTGATGTATTCCCAACTATGTTTATCAAAAGCTATGGATAGGTTGATTTTGAGAAGCATGCCAGGATTTTTGGAGGTTTTTAGAGAGTGAATGAGTTCATGGGTTAAGATGATTCCATCAAGAATTTGTCTTCCTTCAACGTAACTTGTTTGCTCCGGGGAGATAATCATGGGAAGGAGCTTCTTCAACCTATTAGCAATAAGTTTGGATATAATTTTGTAAATGGCATTGCAAAGAGCTATGGGCTTGTACTTACTTGGAGAGGTTGCATTGTCTTCTTTTGGAACCAAAGTGATGAAGGTAGCATTTAGCGTTGGTAGAAGCTAGTGGGTAGTGCATGATTCCTCCACTACATCCCAGACTTCGTTTTGAATGGTCTCCCAGAAAAAATGGAAGAAGTTGGTGGTAAATCCATCAGGACCTGGAAATTTCTCTACCTTCAGCTGGAAGACTGCTTGTTCCACCTCAGCTAGAGTGGTAGTTGTGAGCAACATCCTATTGTGCTCATCCGTTATCATCTTGGGAATGTGTTGAGTGGTTTCCCCAATAGCCTCATGCCTCTAGTGATTGGGTTCCTACAGAATGTCCCTAAAGTGAAACTCCTCAGTGATGGCCTCTTACATTTCCAACCTTTCCCCCAGTTTGGTTCTTGAGAACAATAATTTTTTTATGTATCCCGTGTTGAATGGTGGAACGATGAAAGAATTTAGTGTTTTGTTCTCCCTATTTGAGCTAGCAGATTCTTGATTTTTTTCTCCATAGAGCTTCTTCCTAGTTCTATCTTTCTTCCATATGAGTAGTTAAGGTCTTCTCCTGACTTTCTAACTCAGCTGAGCATCCTTATTGGATAATAGTTTGTTTGCAACTTCTTTATTTTTTCCTCCAGTTCTTTCTGTTCTGTGAATATATTACGAAAGGTTGTTTTGTTCCATACCTTCAACTTTCCTTTGAGCAGTTTTAGTTTTTTCTGGAACTGGAGCATTTTAGTGCCTTACGGGGGTACTAAGGAGGTCGACCATTTGGAGACCATATCCTTGAACCCTAAATGCCGAAAGCATTAGTGTTCAAAGTGGAAAGGCTTAGGAGCATGCATACCTCGTCGTAAGAAGTTGTATTGCCCAGTGGTCAGAGCTAGCTGTAGGGATGATAGTATTAGCTATGTCACCCCCTAGCCGAATGATGTCTTCTGTGATAGGGAATCTACCTATTTTTGAGGCTATCGGATGGGCACCTCCTCTTTTGTTGTTCCATGTGAAGATTCTGTTGGAGGTTTGTAGAATGATGAGGCAATTACCTTGAATAAAGTTCTTGAATCCATTACTGTCTGAGTCCAAATGCATCCTTCCTCTTTTATTTTCCTGAAGATTGGTCATCGTATTGAAGTCTCCTCCCAGAAGCCAGAGTGGGAAGGCTCGTTGTTTACTGAGTTCTGCTAGGTTTTCCAGGAGCTCCAATGTTTTATGTGTGTTTTGTGGAAAGTAGACATTTGTGAGGAGACCATGGATATCTATGCCAATTAGGTGAAATTTGGCCTGGATGAAGTGTCTCTTGGTGTGAAAGTTCTCTAGGGAGATGAATTGGGGGTTCCAGATGATTTGCAGGCCACCAAACGCTCTGTTGGCATCAACCGCTATTTTATTGCTACCTTTCCAAAAGAAATTGAAGATTATATCTAGAGTGGAGTTGGAACATTTCGTTTCTTGCATGTAGAATATTTCCGGGCATTCCTCAGTAATCCTTTTCTTTATTTTCCTGTGCTTCGTGGGGTTGTTGAGCTCTCTTATTTTCCACGAGATGATCTTCATTGGATACGATTGGTGGTATAGGCGAAGAATCTTGTCAGCTTGGGGAATGGCCCTCAATCCACCATTTCTTTCCCAATTTCTATAGTTCTTTGCAGAGTTGTTTTCCTGCCCCTTTTGCGAGACTCTTTCGTGAATTATTTGGTGTTAATGAGGTTGCCCCCCTGGATCCCCAGAGAGGGGATCCACTGCGCTCTAGCTAGGATTTCTTCCATATTTTGGACTTGCTTCTCTAGGATAGATTTGAAGTCTTTGTTATTGCAGGCATCCTCTAACCCTATAAGATTTAGGCCTTCCAGATCAATTCTTTCTGGTTCTTCCTCCATGGCTTCTGGGATCGACTTCGTGTTCTATTATTTTCCTTTTAATGCATTTTTATTCCTTGCATAGCTTGCAGTTGGAGATTTCAGGAGGGTCTCAAGGGGGACCTTGTCATGTTGAGCCTTTGAGGACTGAACCTGCTCCGTGGAGGTGTGTCCGACTTTGATGATTGGTTCATTTTCATTTTCATTTAGCTAATTTTAGGCTGCGAAGATGTGTTGGTCACAAGTCCTTTTTTATTCTGCTGAGGGTTAGCTCCCTTGTTGTGCCTTTTTTTGCTTGATACCTTCATGAATCCTTCTACTTCCTAGTCTTTGGATTCCTTTTAAGCCATAACTTTCTTTTTTAGGGGACAGTCTTTGAAGAGATGCCCATGTTGGTGACACTTCTCGCATATAAAATGAATGTGCTCATAATATACAGTTTGTGTCCATTCAAAATCTTTATGCAGCAGACTTACCTCACCTAGTAATAGTTTCGCCAAGTTCATGTAGATGCCTATGCAGGCATATGCTACGTGGCAGTTTATCTTGGTCTCCTCTGCGATCTTGACAAACTCCCCTTCGGGCATTATCGATGTCTCTGAGGATCAGTTCATCCTAGTAATCCTGGGGGAGGGAGTAGAGTCAGATCCAAACTGGAGCCCACATAAGATCCTCTTTGTTCAATCTCTTTATCAAGGGACAAAGGTTTAGACCTACAGTGTTGAAAAAATAAGGGCATTCGTCAATGATTCTATCTTTACCTTCAGTGCAAGTGAAGAACACATTGAAGAAGCCTTTAGCGCATATTTGTAGGTCAATGTGTCCTTTGGGTTTCTATTTGAAAGTTATCCATCCTTTCAACGTTTTTACTGTGGGCGAGAAGCCCATGAACTTGCCTATTAGTGCGTGATCCTTCATGAACGAGATTCTGCCATTGATGCGACGAGCTCCCTGTTCTCTTGGAATTCTTTGGTATGCATGTTCATAACTTTGTATTCGCTTCTTCTACTACTAGTGTATTTGTCGATTGCGCTGTAGGAGTCGCCTCTGTAGTTTCATGAGATGGGCCAAAGTTGTGCTGATTGACGATATCAGCCCCTACCGCCGCCCCTGTGGGAAGCTGGCCTAGAATGGGAGGAGCAACAGTCCCCCCATTGGAGTTGGTCATTGGTGAGCCTTTAAATGTCTAAGAGAGGGAACATGGCCTTGGAGGTTGGGGGTGGAGGTCTGCTTGGGATAGCGGACGCCGAAACCCGCAAACCCTAGGTCCAAATTTAATAAATATAATGTTCATAATTATATTATGTTTATTTAGTATAAAAACATTGAAATTAATACGACATACATAATTTTTTTATTAATATAATATAATTACTATTTTCAAATTAGGACTAATATTTTTATATAGCTACATTTAATTATATATAAATTTAATAAATTAATATTTAACATCATGTAACCTTTATAACATATTTTAAAATTAATACAACATACAAATAACAGTTTTATTAATACAATATAATAATATATTTATATCAACTTTATTTATTATTAACATTAAAATCAATTAAATATGTATTTTAATAAAATATACTAAATATATTCTAACATCTAATATAGCATCTCGATCGGTTATGCTGATACAAGTATCATATTATAGCCACATAGACATGTAAGGTTTTCACTTGATATAATTTCCATTAAATCTTTTACATTTTCAATGTTTACGCAGACAAATTACGTCTCTGTATCATTCTATCTTGTTCACATGTCATTTCCTTACATTATCTTGCTTATAAAAGTCCCTAATTCTGGCACGAAGCTTCGTATCCCTCGCTCGCTATTTTCCTTCACCACTCTTCCTTAGAATTTGGCATGTTTGTGACAAAAATGAGGTCGGAGATTTTTTATAGACTTGTGACATTTTTCAACTATCCCATTAGGTTGGACTATATAAAATGTACTGTTAGAGTTCGAATGTACAGACTGAAGTTCATACAAAAGGATATCATGGATGCATTGATTTAGAAATATTATAACATGAATTATATTTTAATGAGAAGTATTTGTATGTGTATATATACTTTTTTATCCCACAATTAATTAGTTCAGTAAATATTTCAACAACATAATAATGTAAAGAATATTAAAATATTAATTTAAAGAGTATTTAATCCAGAAATATTAATATCTCAACTAATTAAATATAACAAACTTCTAAACAATAAAAACAAATATATTTCCACACTGATAATCAAACTTAAGGCAAATAAAGTCTAAGAAATTTCACTATATTTTAACGAGATTGATTCAGCTGGTTGTGAAAATGGGACGTTTGAGTATATTTATTCTACAACGATGAATGAGCGGGTATCAACATCGATAAATGCATTTATAAGAAAACTCACTATATTTTAATGAGATTCAGCTGGTTGTGAAGATGACACTTTTGAGTATACCATTTATTCCACAACAATGGATATGGACATATCAAAATCGATAAAAGCATTTTGAAACTACGTTAAATGAATTTGGATGGCGAATTTGGATAGCATATGATGGCGGAGTCATGAAAACATAGTCCCTGTTTGTTGCAGTTAATAGCACATCGATGAAGTCACCTCCATCTTTGTAGGTTTCGACTGACCCACGTGCTTCAAGTGGAAAGAGACGGTAGTCGTTGCTTGTTAGTGAAAATCATTTCGTGTGGGAAAGTCGTAGAACGTAGGAGGATCAGAAGCCACTCGCTACTTTTTGTGGAGGGTGACAACTTCGACTATGAAATGAAGGAGTGGGTGAATAAAATTTCTAATAACATTCCAAATAATTGATGTAATGTAATTAATACACAATAATGTTAATCAAGGCACGGTTTTTAATGTTACACAATAATGTCTAAAACAAAGGCAAGGTTATTAAAGTTGAAAGCTGTAAATTACTGCATTTTGAATAAATGTTTATATTGGAAAAATGCTAGTGGGTTATTGCTTAAATGTTTGCCCGAGAATGATGCAGATAAGATCAAGCATGAGTTTCATGAAGGAGAATGTGGAGGCCACCTCTACTAGAAATCAACTGCCAACAAAATCTTTAGAGCTGGATATTATTGGCCCACTCTCTTCCAAGATGTCCATAGGATGATTGTTTCTTGTCACAAATGCGAAATATTTGAAGGCAAAAGAAAACTGCTTCCCTTACCTCTGCAACCAATCACTATTGAAGCTTCTTTTCAATAGTGGGGTCTAGATTTCATTGGGGAAATCCATCATCCCTTATCTGCCCAACATAGATGGATTCTCACAGCAACAGATTATTTTACCAAGTGGATAGAGGCCATCATCTCTAGGAATGCCACAGACTCAGTTATCATTTCATTCCTTGAAAACCATAGACTTTCCAGATTTGGTTGTCTTACAAAGATCATAACCGATAATGCTGCTGCATTTGGGTCTAAGAAGATGGTAGAATTCTGCCACAAGTATGAGATTGTATTGGACCATTCCACAGCTTATTACCCTCAAGGTAATGGGCTTGCAGAATCATCAAATAAAAGTATGGTAAACATTATTAAGAAGTTTATGGAAGATAACAATAAATCATGGCACATAAGCTAGTACAATAACAATAAGCTAGTACATGCTTTATGGGCAGATAGACTCACCATTAAAAAATCCATTGGAATGTCTCCCTACCAACTAGTTTATGGAACTAATGCAATTTTTTCAACCAGTTTAGGAGTGCCAGTCATGAAACTGATCCAGGAAGTGCAGTCTGAAGATAATGATGTAACAGGTAGAATAAACCATCATATACGTTTACAACAAACCAGAGAGGAAGTATACATCAGATCACAACAACTACATGAAAACATCAAGAAGCTGTTTAACAAAAGAACTAAAGCAAGTGATTTCAAAATTGGTGATAAAGTTTTGAAATGGGATTCAAGAAGAGAAGATAACTGCAAACATGTAAAATTTGATAAGTTGTGGCAGTGCCCTTATCTTATCCAATCTGTTATTGGAAACAATGCATTTTTTCTGCAAGAGTTGGATGGAGCTGAATACTTTGGAGATCCTGTTAATGGGAGGGTTCTCAAACATTATTTCTGTTGACTGATATTTTACTTTCAAGGCTTTTTATCCATTGTATATAACATTATTTTTCAAATTTGAAGAAAGAGAAAAGACAAAAAAAAATATAAAAAGAAAAAGAGGGAAGAAATAAAACAAGAAAGGTATGACCCCATACCAAAAATAATAATAATAAATAAAATAAAATAAAATAAAATCTAAAAGTGTGCAAGCTTAAAAGCCACTACCAAAAATAACACTGCTATTTTAGTCATATAGTCTAATCATGACTGAGATATATTTCAATTTACTATTGGTAGGATAATGAAGAAGATTTGCGAACTTGTTCAATCTTGGCTTATCAGTAGATTACATTAGAATAGAAAACAATGGTTCAAACAAACTGAAAATTTGAACCTGGAAGATTGATAAAAAATTGGTTCTAAGATGCTCAAAATCTGAACCAAGAAAAAAGAAAATATCAGCTCAAAAAAAAAAAAAAGGATCAAAATCAGAACTGCAAAAAGATTGAAGGATGTTTAAAAAAAAAAAATCCAGATCTTAAGCCTTCACAATTTTGTTTTAAATTTTTGAAAAATAAAGTCTGTGTGCAGCTTGCATATAACCATAGACATCATGGCAAATCATACAGTCTAACCCTGATTTGATGATGTTTAAATTTCTATTTTAGAAGAATAGAGAATAAAATCTGCCAGACAGTCTAATCCTGGTAGATAGTAGCTTAGGTAGAGAATTTGTAAGTTCAACAGTCTAATCTGAACTCATGGAAGAAATAAGGATAGACTTATATTAGTTTTTCCTATCCTCAAAAAGAATAAAATGTTGATGTTCAAGGTCTGCAAGTCCAAATGCACCTGATAAATAGAAAATGTTAGGAAGTAGGCTGTGTAGGTAGTTGTTTGGGTAATAACTCTGATTGATATAAATATTGATCATCTTTCAAAGTTGCATGATCAAAGAAGAAAAGGTTGTCAATGGATAAAGGCACAAGTCTACATTCCAGAGATCAAATTCTAAAGATTCTTGACACCTCCAAGGAGCTGCCATTCCCAAGTGGAGCTACTGTTAGCCATCAGTAAATTTTTGTCAGAGAAAATGAAAGCTAAAAATGATTCCTAAGCCTTCAAGAGATTGTTTTCATAAAAAACTGCTCATTCTTGAAGTCTTCTTGTGCTATTGAACTTAGCAAGTAATATTCACTTCTGTTTCACTAAAAATAAAACCACCAAATTGAACTTGCTGCCCCTTCAAAAATGTTCTGTGAACAACCCCTTTTTCATAATTTTATCCACTCATTTTTTGCCCTTTTTCCTCCATTTACCTCTGAGAAAGCTCCTTAATTCTTTGAAATTTTCCCTCCCTTCCCCTTAAAAAACCTTCAAAAATCCCTTCAAATCATAGAACTTCTCATTTATGGTTTAAAAACCCTTACTTTCCCCCTATCGGAACTGGAAAAACCCTTAAAAATCCCTCTTTTTGCCTAAGGAATGCCCTTTTCAAACACATAGGCTTTAGCCCCCGAGGGCTTTAAAAATCTTTGACCCTTCCCCTCCATGCGTTCGGGTGATATAACCAAGTGCTTTAATGATAAGCCCTTCTTCCCTTGGCCTCGGTTCCGTGTTCTCCCATAGAACCTCGCCTTTCCCTTCCTCCTTTTCCCTTTCTCCTTATCCCCGCCTTATCGCTTCACAAAGTAATCCCAACCGTTGATATTTAAAGATCAACGGCTGTCGCACCTCCTTTATAACCTTTCCTCTGACTAAATCTTACCATCTATTCACCTTGGCCGAAGAGTCTTCTTCGTCGATCCATTTGATCTAATGGTCCTCATCTAATCCAATGACCTAGCTCCGTCGGGGCCTACCATCCACCACATACAACGTCTGTCCTATCGAACGCTGCCACCTGTCTTCCACTTTCATTTCCACCTGTGCGACTTGTTCATCACATTCAACCTGCACTGTCAGATCTCTCCCCCCTCATCCGACGACATGTATTCCATATCACATAATTTTTTCACCCAGAGTTTAACACTCCAAGGAAATGCGATATCAGTGGTTTTCTAAAAGCCACGTGTCAAGTGATCAATGAAATCGCATTGCCTCTGGGCAAAATCATTTACCGCCTGAGGGTCGTGCGATAACCACTCGTGGTATTCAAAAAACCACTTTTGTCCAATTCACACCAAATATAGTTTAAACTGGATTTTCGCCTGTTTTCCTCCATAAGCTTCCTCCGCCTGCTTAATCACTCCCCTTTGCATCGCTCCTCCACTCTGTCAGCCTCCTAAGCAGTCAAACCCCCCATCGCAAGTTTTTTATAATGATTGTTGTGGTGTTTGTAGGTTTTTATAACAATTTTTTGAGGCCAGTAGCCTTCCCATGGCTCAAATAGGAGCGCAACCAAGGGCCATTACCTCTGAAGCCTAAATTATGCAGATTAAAGGTTTCCAGGGTTAATTTAATGATTTGATCGGTGCTGTAGAGCACTGGCTATACAAGCAAACCCACAACATACCCATACACTTGTACACTAGCAAACACAGTGATGAAGGATTAAAGAGTATCAGTGAGCCAATAAAGTTAAAGGGTTAATGCATAAAGACTGAAGATCAAAGAGCTTAACCCGTTAGATAAAGATAAAGAACAAATTAAAATCAGATCAATGCTTAAATCCATAGAAGAAGACAGATCAACAAAAGAGCCTCTGAATGCCACATCATCGAGGCCATAACTCCTCAAATACCACCTACAGATTTATTTTCACAAAAGAATACACAATGAATGCACAGTCAGAGATATTTTTCTAAAGACAGCTCATAATTTATGATCAGCCTACCAAAGCCCCAAAGTCAACAATGGTAACTAAGGTTGATGAAATTTAATGTAAAAACATTAAAACAGAGATGAGAAATCGAAATCTTCTCCCTTAGGCCTCCCAAAGGTCATTAAACCATTACTCTGTATTAATTAAACCAATGATCCCTTCTTACACTCCACCTCCTCAATCTCCTATAAATATTTTTGTGGAAGACATTATAGAGGTTGGTCTTTAAATACCTGTTGCATGTAAATATCATTTGAAGCTACTGTAGCTCTGTTTGTAATTGAAGACACATAAGCTGAGATGAGAAGTTTGAAGCTATAGAGGCACGTTGGACTTGAATATTGTCATTGTTTTGAACAAAAAATACAAATAGTTGATTTATGGGATCCTAGTAATGTCAATGGTGATGTGTTTCTCATTGTAAATTGTTATTTTCTTTTTGTTTCCATTCTATCCACTTTTCTCTAATAAAGAACAACAAATATAGATTAGGATTTACTTCTGAAGTACCCTGAATCTCACTGAAAATATTTATCCTTTATGTTTTCTGCTGATTGTTAATTTGGAGGTAATTCAATAGAGTATAACCAGTGAAGTGTTGTTAAGCTCATATTTCCTGAGTACAACTTGAGATATTGTCTTTGAATGTTCTTGATAAGTCTGCTAATTGAAGATTGAGTCAGATAAGTCTATGGTTAGTCCTATCCTCTAGTTCCTTCTCCAATAGTTTTTTTGAAAAGTTCCCCTAAAAATACGTTGAAAACAAGCTAGTTTGAAAGTACTTACCTGATCTTAGACTATTTTTTGTGTTTATCATGAATGTTTTCCCTTTGAATATGTTGAAATTAGGCTAATTTAAAAGTCTTTACTTGATCTTAAGCTATTCTATGTTTTTAAATGTTTTATCTTGAAAGTACATCAAAAGCAAGCTAGTTTCAAAGTACTTACTTGATCTTAGATTACTTTGTGTGTCTCCCTTAAGTGCATGCCAAAAGAAGGATAGTTTGAAAGTACTTACTTGATCTTAGGTTTTTCTTTGTTTCTTCATGTGTTTTATTTATTTCACTTCATTTCTTATTGTTTCATCCCGAAAATCAACTTAAAGAGATCCTTTGACATATATGACTTGCCCCATGGACCACTCTTGAACCTTTCTCTTCAATTAAATCATATTATGACTCCATATCCCAATGGATTGATGCTGCTTCTTGCCTATCTTATCAGATGAACCATTCCTTCAACTACTTACACCTTCACCCTTCATATAGACTTCCTTCACCTTCATTATATCCTTGCCCAACCAAAACAAACAAGAACTCTGTTCTTCATAACTAGCCTAGTGTCATATCATAAAACTTAAAATATCATATCATTGAACTCATATATAGAGAGATCCCTCTCTGAATCTAGGATGGCTAGGTCCTCAAATTCCAAAGCGATTTTGATGTAGGCTCTGTAGCATTTGTACTTGCCAATCTTTGCAAACTATGGATCCATAACACTATTAAAATGCTTTTGTAAGTTATTATGAAAAATTATTAGCTTTTAATTACATTCATATGTTTTCTATCGCTATTTTAAATGATTCATAGCCATTAGATCCATTACACAACTATCTCTCGATGGATTTTTGGCCATAAGCCCTTTATTGACCAATCTCTTCATCATATATTTTAATGTCCCAATTAGCTCTCCATTGATCATAAGTTATGAACAATCATGGAAAGAATTTGAACCATCAACGTCATCCAACATCGGCTTTCCTGCCAATCGAGTAGCGGGTGTTTATGCTGCCATTGTTCGATGCTCTACACAATTAACCATTTATACAACCTTTTAAACTTATTTACATTTTTTTATCAACATTAAATATAATGTTAATTTAATAAAAAAGAGTGATGGTATAGATGGATTTAGTGCTTTGAAGAATTTATCAGCATTAAATATAATGTTAATTTAATAAAAAAGAGTGATGGTATAGATGGATTTAGTACTTTGAAGAATTTTTAGGCACTTGGATTGTGTAAAGTTTATGCATAAAACTTGGGAGTCTTATAAATTTTTATAACATTTTGAGAAAATTTTATGCTAACAAAATTTTAAAACTTAAAATTGTTTTTTTAATATATGCAATGAAATATTTTATTATAAAAAAATTACATAGAATATATGGGGCTTTTATTCCAAGCATTACTTGGTGAGATCCAAATTGCCAAAAAAAACTAATAATTGCAAATCCATTAGTCCATTACACCATTAAGCCTAGATGGTCATTGGTACAAGCCAAAAAATAAAAAAAGCTAAGAATTGAAACGCCATTAGGTATATGTATCTTCGGAAGAAGAAAATTATGGACCCTTCCTCCCAAATAGGGTTGGAAATAGAGAGTTGACATAAGCACTGGAACAATAAAGAGTATGAAGCACTAGAGGAGCTAAGTTGACTTGGACAACTTATTTGGATTAAAGTTCATCATGTTAGCTTGTTTCTCATGATTGTTTTCTTAAACCATAGTTACTGAATTCGTCCGAATTGGTAAAAAAAATCCAAGCATTCGCTAGTTCGTTTGAATCAGCCGAATTATTTGTTAAAGATAGATTCTTTTTACGGTAAAAATGATTATATCGGTGGGAGATCTCAAAGTCCAAAAATCTGATTTTATAAAGCCGTCTCCTTACATAAATAGTTAAAAACATTAAAGGATTGTATTTTATTTTCCAAACAACTTACAAAGAGGTAGCACTCACAAGGGAAAGTCCAAGCAAGACACATTCTTATTCAGAATAGAAGTAGATTGACTGATTTTGAAATATATAAGTGATTTTTTTTAAGCATACTACCGAATTTTTCTGAATTGAATTTTTTTTAGTCAAATTATTTTCGCACCGTAACGTATTCGAAACCGAATTCGAATTCCAACTTGGTTACTATGTCTTAAACAATCATTGTTGGATGATCGTAATTATCAAACTTTGACTGAATGTGAACCAATGGTGCTTGATCGACGATTGACAAGGGATGGGTATTCACAACTTTGTTTATGGCCAAATCTGCTGACGTGGTAGCCATGCCCTGATCCAATAGAGGGTGCTCCACAATATCTTGTTACTGGAGTCCTAGGATAGTAGGTTGACCACTTATGCAACACTTAGGCCCCCAAGTGTTGTGCACAATTGAGTTTTTTGGGATCACAATCGAGTCTATTCAACTCCGAGAGAAAGAGTTGAACGTAGATGGAGTGGGAGAGAGAAGTTGAACTCCCAGGGTTCCTGCCATTTCTAGCATCATTTTCAGAGCTTGCCCCAAGTAGAATTCTAGGTCTATAAGGTAGGATGCATGTCCTAACAAGGCCTTCTCTTGGTCTCACATCTAAAAACTAAGAAAATTACATATATTCCAATAACAGTCTTCGATGTTGAACACCTTTGTGGCTTTCAATTATGAAAACATGCATTGTTACCATCGATGAATGTTGTCGTCGAATATATCAACACCCAGGCCATGCCATGGTGTAGGAGGAGGTCTTTCCCTTCCTTTTCTACCTTGAGAAGGTCTACTCTACTCAAAGACCAATGGAACTATTACGTGACAAGGATAACTAACAGAGAGAGATATGTGGGGCGACAGGGAATTATAGTGAGGGAAGGAGTAGATTGGTTACATTTCGGTGGAGTGAAATATTTTTCCTAATCATATAGAATTTCTAGTGGGTGAGAGTTTGCAATACCAAGGAGGGTGGGTGTACTAAGTCAGGGTGAGGAGTCAATGCAAAATTTTTGTCTATCTCCCACCTCGCGAGGGGTCAATTAATGGCATTGAAAGCAGGGAAAATTTTAAGGATGGAAAATTATCTTTAAGCTTAAAAAATTGGTGAATCTCACTAGTCCCTAATATGCAAACTATAAAATATTTATTGATGTATTTGTAAAATTATTCAAATTTTTAACGAAATTATATATATTGTCTATATAATGTTTGGGATTTTTAATGTAAAATAATTTTATATTGTAAAATTTGGTTTGATCATTTTTATAAAAAAATGGAATTTGGTGAATCTTTTTTTTAGAAAAAACATGGAAAATTAGCCCATTTGCGAATATTAGCCCCTAAAATTTTCCATGATTTCAAGTGAGGCAGGTTGATGCCATTTTCAGGACTCAAGAACAAAAACCGTGTCTGGCATGGGGGATTATAATATTTCCCATGGTCACTTGGTCTTGATGTTTTTCTTTGGTGCTCACATTAATAAAGTTACATACTACTTTTTGGAAAAAAAATTGATAAACATATAGATATTAAATTAAATTTCAATATTATTGATTCATATTATTAACCATAATTAATGAGTATATATCCATCTCAACCAAGGATCTATCAAGCACTATAAAATTTATTGTGATAAAAACATTTATTAAAGTGAAAAAATATTTTGGGTCTCTCTAAGTGCTTGATAAATACATGGTTAAGATATATAGAGAGAAACAAATTGTAATTTTTCATTGTTTTAATTTCATTTTGAATATATAAAAAGAAAGAGATTGTAAATTTTCATTATTTAAATTGCATTGTGAATACATAAATGGATTCAGTGACTAAAGTTCATCTTTAAATGTATTTAGTTCCGAGTTGAGCATAGAGAGAATCAGACATCACAGTCATACTGGATTGTAAAATATACCTCTGGGAAAAATAAATATACAACAATTTAGTATATATATATATATATATATATATATATATATATATATGATTATCATAAAGTTTAAAATAATATTTCATTTTCCTAACTATTAGGTTTTAAATTCCATATTTAAACTTAATTATAAACATATAAAGCATAATTCTTATATTAATTTATTTTTCTAAACATTCTCTTTTGGCTAAAAATAATCAATTTTATGCATTAACATTAAATAATTAAATTAAAAGATATAACATTAATTTATTAAATTAAAAATATATAAACATACACATATATAATCATGGTTTTAATAAAATAATAAATGTAACATAAAATTAATAAGAATAATTTTAGATTATTTAAATTTTGGATGTACAAAATGTTACGAGGAATCAAAAATTTTGACTCCAAAAGAAATTTGTTGCAGCATCTCCTATTTGCCTTTACACTATTAAATGTAATGGTGATAGTTACACCAGCTTAGAAAAAACGGCTACTGCTCGAAGTTTTAATTAATAATTAAATTAATTCATTAATTCAAAAATTAATTTAAATAAACAGTTGAATGTTGAAGGAAAATTGTCAAGTTTAATGTTTTTTCACTCAATAGCAATATTGCATCCCCATTGACTTATGGATGAGAAAATGCTTCCCTATTCTAGCCATAATATTAAATGTTCCAAGACCATGTTTTTTAGAGTAGTAGCTGACATCTAGAAGAGAGTTAAAGACCATTTTTTCAGAGTTAGTAGCTAGCTGACATCTACAAGAGACTTAATGCTTATTTGGAGACATGGAATTTGCATCATCTAATTATCATTCTTCTAAAACAAAGAGAAGACAGATAGAAAAGTTAAAACAAAGTGAAGACAGAAATAAAAGTTAAGGAAAGAGAGTTAATACTTATTTGGAGACATGAAATTTGCATCATATAATTATCATAAGACGTAGAGAAAAGTTAAGGAAATAAAGGGGAGGATGAAATTTCAAGTTTGCACGTGTAAAGGAATGTTTTCTTGAGCTCGTACACAGGTAGTCTTGTTATTGTTATTCTAAGTCGAAAGTTTGTTCTTGTTGTTATTGATGGATTTGCTATTATTTGGAAGTAGGGTTTTATTTGGCACATTGATGATTGGAGTTTTGTTTTAGGCTTGGTTTTTGATATTTCATTTTAATAGAAGATAATTTTTCAAAATTTTTTAATTATAGAGTTTTTTTTAGCTTGGAGATCTCTGTGTTCTTAATTGAAATCTACAACACCATGATTTCTCAACTTCTATGATTCAAGAATGTTCTAGAAAGACAACCTATCAAGAGATTGGATTAAATTTGGTGATAATTTCATGATCAATTTCTATTCATTCAAACTAGAAAAACCATTGTGATTAAAAAATGTCGGATGGACAATAATGATTATTGTCTACCATGTAAATGGCTGACTCCAAAACAAAGTATAACGAAATGAGCCAGAGTGTCTCTTTTACTTGTGGAAGGCTTCGAGAAGAACTTGGCAAGGTTGAAACTATAAAATACTTGTAAGAGCAGAAGTAATCCAAATATCTATCTTTGTGACAACTTATTATGGAAAATAACTTGAATAAATATATTTTATCCACAATAAAAGGTTTGAGATCATCACTAAAAGAAGAACTGAAAAGTTTGAATCCAAGCTCCTATTATCATCCTTGTGAAAATCAAACAAGTCTAAAACTCTTCAATCTGAGTGTGAAACATGACTAATTCAAGTCCCCTCCTTTATGAATGATTAAACCTAGAAAATTGTGTATCGCTATCTCTATATGAAGTCCAAGGTCTATGGCAGAATCCAATGATTGGGTATAAACTGGAATGGTAAAGAGATTCTTAATATGATATGACTAGATGTCTGACCTTTCTTATTTGTGATAAAAAAACAAGTCCAAAGAGCATCTCTCTGGTACAATAATCTTTCTGGGAAACCAATGGTATATCTCTATGTCATATGCTTTTAAAGGTTTGATCTCCATTCTAGAAATCCTATAGTCATACTTAAACATTATTTTTAAAGTAACCAAAATGTTCTAGCATAGTACCTCTTCAAAATGGACAAAATTTTGTGACTTATTGATGCATAACAATGAAGAGTCCAAGGTTCTTTATCTATGACGATGTTTGAAGTTATACATCTATCTCTGTGTCAAATTCATTCTATGTGGAATATGAAATCTCTTGTGTGTGATCGTGATCTACAAACAAAAATAACCAAGTGTGGTGGCATATCTCTTCAATCTTATGCAAAGAAAAAGACCCCGGTCATGAAGTTTTGTGTTGTAAGACTGAAACTTGATTAGCTTCCAATCTCTACAACGATGGGTGAGCACGTATCAATATCGATAAATGCATTTCTAAGAAAATTCACTAAATGCATTTTGAAAATAGGTTAAATGAATTTGGATAGTGGCAGTCATGAAAACATAGTACCCGTTTGTTGCAGTTAATATCACATCCATGAAGTCACGTCCATCTTTGTAGGTTTCGACTCACCCACGTGCTCCAAGACGACAAGCCACGGCCGACGAAAGAGACGGTAATCGTTGGTTGTTAATGGAAAAGTCGTAGAACGTAGGAAGATCACAAGCCACTCGCTACTTTTTGTGGATGGTGACTTCTAATTTGGACTACTGCGACTATGAAGTAGATGAGTGGGTGAATAAATTTTTTAATAACATTCCAAATAATTAATATAGTGCAATTAATTACACAGTACATTAACATTGGAAGGTCTAAAATGATCAGACGTAAATAAATGATTAAAATTAGATATTATTAATTTCATCCTTGATGTGAGATCCAAATGAAACAAATTTTAAACTTCACCACCACTTCACACGTAAAGAAATGCTTAAAATTAGATATTATTAATTTCATCCTTGATGTGAGATTCAAATGAAACAAATTTTAAACTTCACCACCACTTCTCATCCAGGGATCACATTCTATTATTATCATCTTACAATATTGATCATCTAAATTTGCTAAACTACCTTAAAATGTTTCCAATCACCTTATTGTGAATAACATTTAGATTCGTATGTTTGCCATCATAATAACTGTTAGTTTTTAATTACATTCATATGTTTACCATCGCCATTCGATCCATTCCACAATTATCTCTCAATGGATTTTTGAACATAAGCCTTTTATTGACCTCTCTCTTCATCATATATTTTAATGTCCCATTTAGCTGTCCATTGATCATAAGTATTCAACAATCATGGAAAGAGTTTGACCATCCACCTCATCCACCATAGGCTTTCCTGCCATACATTTTTTTATCAACATTAAATATAATGTGAATGTAATAAAAAAGAGTGATGGTATAGATGGATTTAGTATTTTGAAGAATTTAGGGCATTCCGGTTCACATATAAAACTGCTGAGTCCAATAAATTTCTATAGGATTCTAAATAAATTTCACAAAAAAAATATGCTAAAAAAAACTGTAAAACTTAAAATTGTTTTTTATGTAAAGAAATATTTTATTATAAAAACTTTACATAGAATACATTGTTGGCGCTTTTAGTCTAAGCATTAGCTGCGGTGAGCCAAATTGACAAGAAAACTAACAATTGCAAAAATATTAGTCCATTACATCGCTGAGCTTAAACAGTCACTAGTGCGAGCCAAGAAATTAAAAAAACAATTGCAATGCCATTCGATATAGGTAGCTAGGGAAGAAGAAAAAGATGGAGCCTTCCTCTCAAATAGGGTTGGAAATAGAGAGTTGATATAAACATTAGAACAAAAAACAGTATGAAGCACTGGAGGGGCTAAAACTTCTTTGGATCAAGGTTCAACATTGCAGCTTATTGCTCATGATCATGTTCTTAAACAATCATCGTGCGACCATATAGTAATCATCAACCTTTGATTGGATGGACGACTGACAAGGGATTAGTATTCACAACTTTGTTCGTAGCCATGCCCTGAGCCACTGAAGGGTGCTCCACGATGTCTTGTTATTGGAGTCCAAGGATAGTAGCTTGACCACTTCTGCTACTCTTAGGCCCGAAATTCTGGTACCACTTCTGCTACTCTTAGGCCACTTCTGACACCTTTGATTGAATATGAACCATTGGTGTTGGATGGACGACTGACAAGGGATTAGTATTCACAACTTTGTTCGTAGCCAAATCTGCTGAACTGGTAGCCATGCCCTGAGCCACTGAAGGGTGCTCCACGATGTCTTGTTATTTGAGTCATGGGATAGTAGCTTGACCACTTCTGCTACTCACAATCGAGTTTTTTGGGCTCCAAGAGAAAGAGTTGAGCGTAGATGGAGTGGGAAAGTGGAGTTGAAGGCACGGGGTTCCTGCCATATCTGGCATCGTTGTTCGTGCTTGCCCCGAGTAGAATTTGAGGTCTACTAAAGAGGCCTCCTCTTGGTCTCAGAACTAACAACTAAGTGAACTAAATAGATTGCAAGCACGGTCTCGCGTGTTGAACAACTTTGTGGCTTTCAATTATGACAACATGCATTGTTACCATCGGTGAATGTTGACGTCAAATCTATCAACACCTAGGCTATGCCATGGTGCAGGCGCAGGTCTTTCCCTTCGTTTTCCACCTGGAGAAGGTCTACCCTATTCACATACCAATGAAACTACCTAATTACAAGGATAACTAATAGAGAGAGATCTGCGAGGTGACAAATAATAACAATGAGTTAGGGAGTAGCTTGGTGACATTCCGGTGGAGTGAAATTTTTTGTCTAAACGTATAGTCTTTCTAGTAAGTGAGAGGTTGCAATGCCAAGGAAGGAGGGTGTACTAAGGGTGAGAAGTGAATGCATAAATTTTGTCGATGTGCCACATTGGGAGTGGTCAATTAATGGCATTGCAAAGGAAGGAGGTTGATGGCATTGTGAGGCACTAGACTCAAGAACACCGATCATGTGTGGAATGGCGAACGCTAATGGTCCCCAGGCAAAGCTTATTTATCAGTCCATCAGCCCATTAATGCGCCGAGGGATGAAATCGCCACCGTAGGATGATGCACTTCTTTAATGTGACGGTGGGGATTTCATCCCTCGGCGCATTAATGGGCCCATAGACTGATAAATAAGCTTTGCCATGGTCCCCATGACCACTTGGTCCTGAAGGTTTTCTTTGGTGCCCGCATCCCAAGGAAAAACTTAAAATAGTTAAAATGTCACTTGAAAATAATAAAAAGAAAAATGATTAAACATAATAAATTTATTTAATTAAAATTATTATATTATAATTTTATTTTTATTAATAAAGTTACATACTAATTTTTTTTTAAATAATTGATAAGAATATATATTAAATTAAATTTAAATATAATTGATTCATATTCTTAATCATAATATTTCAAATTTCATTTTGAATACATAGAGAGATTGTATTTTTTTATTGTTTAAATTACATTTTGAATAGATTCAATGCCTGCCTTGAAAATCTTTTTGGGAACTTTGTTTTTGTAAACTACATAACTTAAACTTTCAATTCCAACAAATGTTTGCAAGGTGTTTGATAGAATTCACAGAAAAATACTTGAAAAGAGCTAAAATATAGAATAGTGAAAATATTTCAATCATAATTTTTTAAAATTGTTTTATATAATAAATAAGTATTTATTTTTCAACTCACATTGAAATATATATATAACAAATTGATAATAAAATATATTAGTTGACATAGATATTCAAATAGTTTTATTTATGTTATTTATTCAAATATTTTTAAACATATAAGAATTATACATATTATTAAATTTTACCACATTTTATAACATCAATTTTTTATTAGAATGGATATTAATTAATTTAGAGAATATATTTATTTTATTTTAAAAGGGACATCTGAGCATTGATAGAATCACACATCACCATCATACCGGATTGTAAAATGTACCTCTCAAGGCAATAAATATATATATATATATATATATATATATATATATATATATATATATATATATATATATATATATATATATATATATATATATAATTTAAAATAATGATTCATTTTGGTAATTATTACATTTTTACTTTCAAATTTAAATTTAATTTTAAACATATAAAGTGTGATGCTTACATCAATTAATTTTCCTAAACATCCTCTTTCTCTTAAAATAATCAACTTTATCCATATAAAAATAAATAATTAAATTATAAAATATATAAATATGTTGTAGAAAAATGTAGACATACAGATATATAATCATAGTTTTAATAAAATATAAAACAAAAATTTTAAGAATAATTTTAAATTCATTTAAACTTTTGATCTACAAAGTGTTAAGAGGAAATGGATTTCTTGACTTGGAATGAAATTTGTTGTAGGATCCCCCTATTTACCCTTATAATGTTAAATGTAGTGGTGATAGCTACACTAACATGGAAAAATTGACTAGTGGTTGAAGTCCTAATTAATAATTTAAATTAATTCATTAACTTAAATAAGTCATTGAATGTTGGGTCATCTTATGGATCCTCCGATTGTAGGAAAATTGTTAATTTTAATCTTCTTTCCCTTAATAACAATATTGCACCCCCACTCTATTAAATGTGAGATAACTTATGGATGAGAAAATGTGTCCCTTATTCCAGCCATACTATTAAATGTTCCAAGACCAATTTTTTAGAGTTAGTAGCTACCTGACATCTACGGAAGAGTTAATGCTCATTTGGAGACATGGAGTTTGGATCATCTAATGATTATTCTTATAAAACAAAGAGAAGAAGGAGATCAAAGTCAAGGAAATCAAGGGGTGGATGAAATCTGAATTTTGCACATGTAAAGGAAGTTTTTCTTTAGCTCACACATATGCTAGTCTTGTTATGACACGTCTCTTGTTGAAAGTTTTTCCTTGTTGTTTTATATTTTGTTGGTATTGTTTATGGATTTTCTGCTGCTTGGAAGGAGGGATTGACTTGAAAACTTGATGGTTGGAGTCTTGTCTTGGTCTTGGTTCTTGGATATTTCACTTTGATATGATTCTATAAGAAGATATTTTTTCTCGATTTTCCCCCATGTGGCGTTTTATCACTCCGCCCTGCTTCCGAAGGCTGAGAATGGAGTTGAATAAAGGTAACCACAAAACAACCTTTAGGTCAGGTAGCTAGCCCTACGAAGACTAGAGAGGGCTCTCTCAATGTCACTTTGCAGCCAAAGAGATAACTGGATATAATGATTTAGGCTATTTATGATTCTCAATAGATTAGGTTTTTTGTTTGTTTGGAGTTTTGGTGGATAGGAATGATAGTTAGGAAACTAGGTCTAGGGTTTAGGTCTGATTTTAAAGGATACATTACAGAGGTAAGGGTGAGGCCAGGTAGGAAAGCTTAGAAGCATGATTAATTTTTCATTGCGTATATGGCGGATAGAGAGAGAGTCAGAATGAGCATTAAAATGAATTCATTCATGAGGAGACCAAGGAAATGTTCATGTAAATATTATAGAAATGGAGCACGGAAAACAAGATTTATGTCTATAAATTAATAATATTTAACAGAAAGAAGCATATATGTGAAATATGGATAACATAAAATTCAACATGTTAAGTTTATAGATAAAATAAAATGCTCAAAGACATACCACTAGAGTCTCAACACTATGTCTACAACACTGTCTTTGATTTCATTTAATTTAACAGCTATCCAACCTCTAAAATGACTTGAGGTGGACTACTTATATAAAGTAGAGTTCATGGCACCTCGTAGGGTCTAAATCCTATCCAAAAATCATCATAATTACATCATATGAGTCACTTCCTAGAATCTAGGGAATTTAGAAACTAATCCTTGAAATTTAGCTAAAGACTAGGAGTCTGTATCTCCACTAAATTACATGTTTCCTCATCATTAAGGCAAAATTAAACTCAAATACATCAAATGAAACCTCATGGGAAAAATAACATCGAATTCTGGATTTCTCCTCGCATGATAGATGTATAAAAGGAAACCAATGAAGAAACATAGCGCCTTTAGTAGAAGCATCACACATGTCTAGCAAAAACAACGTGCTTGTTCAAGGGTGATTTTGACGCACTTAAAAGCATCCAAATGAAAATATGAATGTTGGGTTGAGTAGCCCTATGAGTATGATTTCCAATTCACCTTAAAATTTTAGAAAAACACCCATATGAAGACCACAAAAAGTTTATTTTCCCAACCTCACTCAAGAAGCACCGCGCCTAGTCAAAAGCACTGGCAGAAGCATGAAAACGATGCATTTTTTTTTCCCTCCAAAAATAGAGATTTTCATGAGAAACCAAGTCCACATATGGCATGTACTGATCAAGAAGAACCCATCCATATAATAAAATTTTAATGTGGATGCCCTGAGAGAAAGCTTCACGCCGCTTCCTGACACTTCTATGGAGAAAAATTTCTAAATTTTCCCAAAATCATCAAAATTGATAAAAAAAATTCTATCACACCAGTGGATGGTAGGCTAAACAACCATAGATGCCTCAGAAAGGAGTTCTAAGTTATCCTTCTCTTTGAGCTTTCTTAAGCTTTTTCTTCAATTGTTTGAGCCTGATTTGGGAAGTTTTGTTTCTTGTGCAATAGTGATTTTCCATATGTCTCTAGAAGTTATTGTTCCTTTTAGATTTCTTTAGAAGCCTCTAAGGATTTCATTGACCGTGTCAAGAAATAACTCTCTATCCTGATTTATTTCATCAAGAATTATTTCATCAAAATTTTTCCAACATGATTATGAGTTGATTATCTTTCTTTCTGAAACAACTTCTTTAGGCCTCTTGTCCTTGGTATCCTTCTTTTTGTTTCAACTTTCTCATGATCCATCTTATCATCACCTACTATTTCTGTGTCCTTGCATTTATCTGCCTTAGCATCTACCTTTAGCTTGTATTGGAGGAGTAGTTTCATTTTTAACTAAAGATTCTCTTGTTGTAGGAATGTGATCTCAGAATTTTCCATTGAGAAAACATCCCTCAAATTTTCTATCGCTTCACCTTTCTCCTTTATGATTTCATCAACTGAATTATCACTCATCTGCTCTTCCATATCAACTTCTAAGGGTGCTTTTCCATCATGGTGTTTTAATGGTAACTCGCCATCATGACTAGGTGTTTGATCTGTTGTTTGTCTTTTCTCAAGTGTAGCTTTAGGTGCCAATACACTTATGATGGTATTAGGAGAAAAAAACATTCTCTTACCCTTCTCATAGTTTTGAGCTATCTTAACACTAGGTGATTTGAAATATTTTCCTGTCTGCTTAAGGAGCCAACCTCTTTTGGTTGTGTTGATGCTCTGCTATGAACAATAGGTGGACTAGTAGCAGGCATTGATGCTACTTTCTCCATGAAAGCTTCTGAGGTCATATTGTTTCCTGAGAGTTGGTGAAAAATAATAAACTTGACTAAAACATGGTGGAATAGACTAGGATGAGGATTTTTACCTTTTCTCTATACCTTTTCCACCATCTTGAGCAAAATCATGAACAGATAGTTAGAAAAATTGAGTGATTTGGTGGCTGTGAAGTGCATTAGTAACTTGACATTGTATTAGTACACTCTTGAAAATATTCCCTCGCGTGTAAAATATTTCATGATTAGATTCATTAATGGGGCATACTAATGAGGTAAATTCTAGAAAGTGAAAACATGTTCAGGTTCATCTCTTCAATGAGGTTTTAGGAACATTGGGTAGTTCTCAAGGTCCAATTCCATGCCCTTGAAGCAGACTTATCCTTCATTTGGAATCCTTGTTGCTGAAGTGATGGCCTATACTGATAGAGTGAATTAAATGCCTGCTATGATGGCCTCATCTCTGTTGAATTTTATGGAAAAAAGGGTAGTCAATTGGGCATGACATCCTACCTCTATCATTCTCTCACAGAATCTCAAACATCCAATGTTTTCAAAACATCCATAAGGGGAGGCATTGGGTTCTTGTGATGTGGATGGCTCAAACTTGTAATCATGGCATCCTTTGTCAGCCTTATTTTCACACTCCATACTACTTGTGAATAGGATGAAGTCATCGTAGATGAAATGAGTGGGTAGGGATAGTGAATTTTGGAAAACAAGGGATATGGATACACTGAATTTAGGGGTTGTGATGAGTTATAAGGAGGTTAAGCCATCCTGATTTATGTAGGAATGCAATAATACATAGAAATAAACATAAATACATAGATGCAGTGGAAATAAAACTTCATTTAATTAAAATCAAATGACTTAAATATGCTTACAGACATAACGGAAATAAACTAGCTAGCTTGCTAGTAACTTATCTCTCAGAAGCGATGTGGTGGCTACAGGTCTCTAAATTGTGTTAAAATGAGGCTCAAAGGCATATTTATTTTTGATAATCAGTGGAAAACCATAAACATCAAGAAACCTAATCCTAAGAGATGAGGCGCCAAAACTGTGGGCCCTGTTTGGGTAAATTGGTACATCAATCTTCCCAGGGACGTAACTTTGGCATACGATATTTGTTTGGTGCACTCAATACCCCGTTAGAAATTTATATCGGAGAACTAAAACAATTTACATGAGGAAAATTGGAGGAACTTCCATGCTACTCCCTGTTTTCCCTAAAAATGTCATTTAGGACCTCAAAACCACTCCTGAAGTTCAGGACCCAAAAAACTGTTAAAAATAGTAAGTTGTGCTGAAACTGAAAAATTGAAGGAATTGATGGTGGGGGTTCAAATGGAATAGGTGGGTGGACACCAAAATCCACCTAGATCGTTAGTGCCTCAAAACGACTCCGGAAGTCCATTACTCGAAAAATTTCTAAAAATAGTAAATTTTCTTGAAAGTGAAAAACTGAAAGAACCGATGGTCGGGGTCCAAATGGAATAGGTGGTTGGCCACCAATATTAACCTAGATCATTCCTCCCCCCTTAGGAATCAATGTTCCCCATTCCATTGAGTTCCTCCATGAGATGAGGAAAATTCTACTAAACTTGGTATTGCATTTGTTGAAGATGACATGGACCTATTGGTGGACGTGCTCGATGTGTTCAATAAATTTGGTTGCTTTATCAGCCGCAGATAGTACATGTGTGGATTCTGACTTTGTGGTAGCATGAGGTATGGCAACTTCAGGTGATAGCACGCCTAGGGTTAGATCAATGGAGTGCTTGACCTAATAGTGTGGAGGAACCTATCTGGGTGAGGAGAAAATATTCTTGTATTCCTCCATGACTTTGTCCATTTGTTGTTTTTGTGTAGGGGAGCCATGTTTTGATGTTGTGGACACAATATTCTTCTTTCCCTGTGGGAAAATTATAATAAAAATAAATTTCCTGGTTTGGGAAACAATCTTACTCTATTTTTTTGTTGTAGTCAAAGAGATGGAAAGAGGCGATACTACCTCTGGTATCATGTATAATTTATTTCCAAAAGTAATAAAAATAACACGAGGCCTAGACTCATACACAACATGTCGCTTCCACAAGTATGGTTGGCCCAATAATACATCAGACACATCAAGAGGAGAAACATGGCATAGTACCTCATCCATGAATGGCTTGATGTTATACGGAGGGTGGCACTATTGGCGAACACGAAGATATCTTCCTTGGTGAAGCCACCCAATGGTATATGGCTACAGGTGTGTTATGGTCAGTAGGCCGAGACACTTCATGATCTGTACTAAAATGAGGTTCTTTTGGCTTCTGTTATCGAAAATGAATTGCAGTGGAGAACCCTTCACCCACATCTACGAATGGAAGAGGCACTTCCCCTCCTCTGGATCCTTGATATCCTCACTCTGGAGCTTGGTGGTGGAAACAATGGTAGTGGGTTCCGCATCAATGATTTGCTTCCATTTTTTATTTCCCTTGTCTAGTTCTGACTCAGGATTAGAACATGTATCTGATTCAGGTTCCTTGATTTTGGCCACCAGCGACTCTTTGGCCCGACACTTGTTTGTGTTGTGAGTGGGGTTGTTATGAAATTCACAACACTTCGTCATGTCCTTCTTTGGATTTGTGGTGTTGTTCGGAGTCACACTGCTTTGGCTTTGTCCGTTTTTCCTCGGTTTGGTAGTGCCTTTCCCTAGCTTCGGATTTGCGGATACAAACTCTCGCTTCTTCTGTTTAAATTCCTTCTAGATCTTGGCAGCATAGCGATATTTCATGCCAAGCGAGGTAATGTCAAAGAACTTCATTTCCTTTTAATGTACCTATGAAAGAAATTGTGGTACTTGAGCACCAAATTTCTCTTTAAATGTTTAATACCCAAGTTTTTGCGCAGGGTATCGAAAAAATTCATTAGTTTGTGCACATCTTGATCCTTTTTTTTCCGCAGCGTGGTCCATTGGATGTATTTGTCATCATAGCTCCACAAAGGGTAATATTTTTCCTTGATGCCATCTCAAAATAAGTTCCAAGTGGATGCAACCAAGAACAAAGAGGGTTCCCTTGCGTCTTTTTTCTCACAATAGGTTTTCCACCAGTCTTTAACATGGGGGGTGGCTTTGAGGAGTGCAAAAATAATCCTTTCTTGGCCAGAGAAATTATGGATCGAGAAATACCCTTCCAGCAAACTCAACCATCTATCTACGACATCTGAATCTATCCGGCCTTCAAATACAGTAATTTCAAAGTTGACTTGTACCTTGAAATAAGTGGTGCCTCGAGAGTGGTTGTTTCATGTATATGCATCACCGGTGTGCAGTCGTTGAAGGATCTCAGAAAAGTTACCCATCATCGCGTTTCTCTGTTTCTCGAGGGAGTCCTCAAGAAATATTTTGATAGGATCTCTTGCTCTCTCATCTTCCTTTTATTTCATTCGAGGTCTTCAGGGTTTGTGAGGCTAATCCTATAAGGGTTAAACAAGATCGAGCCCTAACTCCTTGTACCTTGACCTCGTTGGGGATATGCAAAGAAAAACAGAGAAAGAGTAGACTGCTTTGATACCACCGATTTAGATTTATACAGTAATGTAATAATACATAGAAATAAACATAAATATAGAGATGTAATGTAAATAAAACTTCATTTCATTAAAATCAAATGATTGAAATATGCTTATACACATAATGGAAATAAACTAGCTAAGGCGCTTGTAGATTATCTCTGAGAACAGAAGTGGTGGCTACAGGCCTCTGAATTGTGTTACAATGAGGCTCTAAGGCCTATTTATTGTTGAGAAACAATGGAAAACCCTATGAAGCACCAAAACTATGGGCCTCGTTTGGGTAAATTGGTACATCAATCTTCCCGAGGACGTAACTTTGACATATGATCTTTGTTTAACCTGCTCAATACCTCGTTAGAAATCTATATCCAAGTAATACAACTTTTGACATGGGAAACACCAAAGGATCTCTCATGTTGCTCCCGATTTTCCCGAAAAACGTTGTTTAGGGCCTCAAAATGGCTCCCCAAGTTCAAGACCCAAAAAACTGGTAAAAATTATAAGTTGTGCTGAAACTAAAAAACTGAAATAACTAATGGTGGGGGTTCAAATGGAATATGTGGGTGGCCAGCAATATCCAATTTGATCATTAGGAGCTCAAAACGGCACCGGAAGTTCGCAATCTAACAAACTGCTAAAAATAGTAAGTTGTGCTAAAATTGAAAAACTAAAAGAACCGATGGTGGGGGTCCAAATGGAATAGGTGGGTGGCCACCAATATCCACTTAGATAGTTAAGGAAAATTAGCTAAAAATTTGAGGAAGTAGGGTGATGTTTTAGCTTGAGGATATAGGTGAAATTTCTTAGGTATGGTGAGATGGATCAAAATAGGAAAACACACATATTTTCTAGTTTCACGTGGAAATGTAGTGGGGACTTAGGGTTTTGATGGAAACAATGATAAAGGGGACTGTGAGTGACAGGGGGTGTCATGGTAGGATATATGGAGGATAAGTGAATACTTTAAATGGTGGGAAAATGGTGTTTTCAATAGCTAAAACAAATCAAGAAAGGAAACCCTAAAATGTAGTGGAGAATAAAACCGAAGGATAGAAAACACTCATACACTAATGAAATGACTTGAAGAAGGCATTAACATGAACACTTACTGGTTTTTGAGGCAACAGAAGCTTTGCATACTTGTTTTTAGGCTTGAGTATCTAATTTGGAAGCTGAACCCCCAAAAAGTAACGGTTTGGACAGAAACGTGGCATTGTTGCAAAAGCGTAGCGCCACCTCCCAGAAACATTTCACTGCCCCAAAAACGTTATATTGCTTCTAGAAAAGTAGAAAAATGGTTTTTCTTGCATTTTTTTTCAGTTTTTCTTCCTTCTTTGGTAATGTTAGAGTTTTCTAAAAGTGTGAAAGGAGCTCTATTGATCAAAAGGAGATAAAATGAGTGAAAGAAATCAATTTTTCCCTTTATAACATTATGAAACATCCTTTTTTTTCCCTTTAGTGAAAACATGATATTTTTTAGGAACACTTTGCATTTTTGAATATTTTGACAATGTAAGAAACTTTTCAAAGAAGATAAAATTCCTTTTTTTATTTTCCTACCTAAACTAACTCCCTTTTAAAGATAACTTTGTATGATGGAAATGACCCTTCTTTTGCCTTCTTTATAACAAAATTTGGACATTTATGGTGGTGAAATGAAAGACACCTAGACACTAACCTAGGTGAAATCATGGTGACCTAACTTAAGACTCTAGATGATAATGAAGGACATGACCCATGCAATGATAAGTATCATGGATAAACTACACAAAGTTTCTTTTTAATGCCTAGAAATATGCAGTGAAAATTTTTTTATTTGCAAACTGACTTATAAATATAAAATTTTGACGCAGGGCCACTACTAAACAAATTTGAAACAATACATTTTGATCACTGAAGCTCCTTCAGGAGGTGTCAAGAAAACCATAGATCGGGTAGCCTCATCCATTGGGCGATGGAGTAAAAAAGGGAAACTGAAATAACTTCGACAAAAACATTAACTAACTCAAAAAAATGTCTAAATTTTTTTAAAAATTTTAAATAAAAACATCAACTGATCATAGAAGTCTCATGGCCTTCTCCTCGGGCTTCAAACTTCTGTAACAAATTCTTATTATTGATAGCAAATAAAGTGATCTTTTTTCAGTGAAATTGAACCTTTTTCTTCAAAATTAGGTAAGGTAATGTTTGAGGAACCTAACATTCACTGATCCTCTGAGAATTCCCTGCCCACCAAGATCTTCTAACAAGAATTATTGATTACCTCTGAATGTTGTAATCTCGTATGGACCTTTCCATAGATTATCAAAATTACCGTGCTTACATTTGTCTTCATTCCAGGCATCCCACTGAAGAACAACATCTCCTAAATTTAAATCATCATATGTGGTCTTATTGTCATACACTCTCTTGATTTTCTCCTGAATTTTTGAAGTGTGACTAAAAAATTCTTCTCTTGTCTGTTGTGAATGAATAAAATGATTGAATCTTCATTGGATATCATTTGGTTCACTATTGATCTCTTGTATAATTTTCATCACTGGGATAAATAAAGAAGTGGGAAACACTGTGTCAACACCATACACAAGATGGAAAGGTGACATGTTGATTTATCTCTTCATGCTAACTCTATCTTCCCATAGAGAATTTATGAATTTCTTGTGCCAATTTCTCTTGTTCTCTTGCAAAAATTTCTTGATTATATTCACCAATGATTTGTTTAATGATTCAGCCAACCCGTTTCCTTGAGGATAGTATGTTGTAGAATGACAAATTTTTATGTGATATTTATCACAAAACTCAATCATTTTCTTATACTTAAAGGCAACTGCATTATCAGTAATAATTTTTTGTGGGCAACCAAAACGAGACAAGATGTTTCTTTCCAAAAAATAAATAATGATAGTATCTGTAGCTTGCCTATTTGGAATGGCTTGAATCCATTTTGTGAAGTAATCAGTCGAAATGAGTATCAATTTATGTTGAGATTATGAAGGAGGATGGATCTCGCTAATGAAATTAAGACCCCACTAATGGATTTTAAGGGTAGCGACAAAAGATTTCTTTTTCCTTGAAAATATGACATTCATGACAACTCATGATAATATTATAAACATTTGAAAATAAACTTTTCCAATAGAATTCAACTCTCAAAATCTTATTTGTTGTAGTTTTCCAGAAAATATGACCACCACAGTCACGTTTATTAAATTAATTCATCATTTTTTCAACCTCTTCTTCTACCAAGAAACTCAACAACACTCCACCCGAATCTTTCCAATACAAATAATTGTTAAAGATGCAATAATTAAGAGTCCACAACTTCAAAATATCTAGCTTTACTACTAAGGAAGCTAGGTGGAGGATTCAAGTGATGCAAAACATGAACAATATCAACGTACCATGGCGATGAAATAAATATTTCAGATAAATGAAGGTCATGAATCAACCTCTTACTCCTCAAATAATGCAAAAATAAAATGAATGTCCAAAGCATAGATATTTGAGTCCTCTATAAGATTTTCCAAGCCTTGTCCCTTGATTAGTTTTTTAGGCTTTATCTCCAATTCAAACACCAACATAGCATCAATCCATTTTCCACTCCGAACTCCCAGATCATTCTATGTAAGCACATCCTTGACAATAGCGTTTCGAACATATGCAATCACATGAGAGTGAATAATATATACTTGAAAATCCTTCATTGCTTTAACTAGTGCCAAGGCCTGTTTTTCAATGATATTGTACTTCAAGGCTACATATCTAATGGTTCTACTAAAGAATGCGATGGGTTGTTCTGCTTTTTTATTTTTCTTTTGCATAACAACAACAGCTAGAGTATGCTCCAAAGAAAAGGAAAAAATCATGAAATCAAGTGTGTAATCTGGACTAATAGGAATAGGAGTGTGATATAAAACAAATTGAACTTTATTGAAAAACTTCTTTTGCTCCTCATACCATTTTACCTTAATATATTTCTTTAGCATGTCGGTAATTTGCCTTAAGTGTTCAACAAGATTGGGAACAAACTTTCTCAGAAAATTGATTTTAACATTGAATGACAGAATCTCCTTCTTTCTTCTAGGATAGTCCAAGATTTGAATCGCTTCAATTCTTTAAGGGTATATTTGGATGTCGTATTTAGAAATTATGTGCCCTAGAGATTTTTCCTTCCTCCATAGCAAATATACTCTTCTTAGGATTCAACCGTTTGCCAAATTTCCTACATCTTTGAAAAATTATTTTCAAGTGCTGCAAGTGCTACTCATATATATTGGAAAAAATAGTGATACCATCAATATAGATGAAAAAAAGGCATCATTTTTATTGGTGAAGGCAATGTCCATCGCTCGTTAAAAATTTTCTCCTGCATTTTTCAATCCAAAGGGAATTTTGGCATATATGAAGGTACCCCATGGTGTTGCAAAAGGTTGTCCTTTGCTAATCATCTAGATGAACTAAAATATGATTATACCCGAAGTATCTGTCTAGCAACGAAAGTCTGGAAGATCCAACTACCCTTTGCAGAATATGATCCATTTTTTTGCAGTGGATAATTGTCTTTCAACGACACTTTATTTAGATTTTTGAAGTAGATACACAAGAATATTTATTTGGTCTTCTTTCTTACTAGAACTAAGTTAGACATCCAATTCGAGAAGCGAAGTGGAATTATAATACCTCCAGTAAGTAAATTTTTTACTTCTTTTTGAATGGAGGGTAGCAGCTTGGGATTCATTCTCCTCAATTTATGGCAGAAAGGCTTATGATCTGGTTTCAAAGGAATAGTATGTTGAATTATACTCTTATCATAAATTTTCAGATCAGAATAATCCCATGTGAAAACATCAGCAAACTGAGACATGAGTGTTGCATAATTACCTTTCATCTCTGGTCTCAAGGATTTTGAAATATTGACCATCTTGGGCATTTCAGGAATGCCAAAATTAATATTTTGCACTCCTACTTGTGTTGGCAACATGGTCAGTTTGTGTGCAATATCGTATTGGTCAAAAAACTCCTACAAAGGCACAATACCTCTAGGAATGGAATTTTCTTTCAGCTGAAGTACTTTCATTTATGCTACATGCAATTCTTGGTCATTTTCATAATATTGGTCATCCATTTGTAAATTTACAAATTCCTCTTCCGTCTGCAAGAATTTCGCTGATATTTTTTTCATTTTGAAATACCTTCCAATACTAAACAATATCTAGAACAGAAGGGTAATGTTTGACATTTATCTCATACTTCTTATTGGGATACAATGGAATTATAAACATGTTGGCCGAAGTGGAAGGAGAATGAGCAATAACATTATTTCCCCTTGGGATAAATGACAAATTATACTTCGTGAAGGTCTTAATGATATATAATACTACATTTTGGTAAGCTTGGATCCTAGTATGCTTGGCCTGGTACTCCCCTTTGACTTGTTTTATTACCAATTCGGAGTCGCCATACACAAAAATTTTCTTGGCACCTAACTTCTTGAGAATTTTCAAGAGAGATATCAAAGCCTCATACTCTGCTTCATTGTTTGAATAATAGAATGCTAACTTGTAAGAGGACATTCAAACATTATAAGGGATGTAAGGAGACTAATTTATAGGGCTGTGAATCCACACTCCCATTCTAGCCCCTTCCCTACCCAAGACTCCATCGAATTCCATGGTCCACAAACCACTCTCTTCATCAGGATGTTGCAAATCGGATGACTGAAGTTTACTTACTACTTGAGAAAGGTCTATTTTACCAATAATTTATGTGTATTTCATTGTTTCATCTTTTTTTTGGCTGATGTGCTTGGTTCCAAACCACTTGGCATCTTTTCTCGATTTTCTGCATTTGCAATTTCTAAAGCAAAAATTGGAAATTCTAAAATTTCTTTATATTCTTCCATCAAAATTTCTAAAGATGTTGAACATTGATCATTGAATAAGATAAAATACTATAACTTCGTGTGAACAACATTTATGGGGGGATTATTAGGCCTTTCTCTGCCACTGATCATGTACTTCATTTTACTTTCCCGATATAGTTTTCTGAGTTGACCAAAAATCAATATTGTAGCATATGAAAATTCGAGCTGCAAGGTACCTCTAAGTTTCGGTCCCCATGACCAGGAGAGAAACATTACACATCTAGGAGGAATATCAGGTACAATCCATAAGGATATTCTTGACTGGTATTTTCTGTAAAGACGCCACTAGATATTCAGTGAGGCCAAGACATTACACTATGTCTGAATCAAATGAATAAATGTCATGGTAAGGTATTTTGACATCTAGGCCCAATATTTCCATGATGACTTTGGGAATAAGGTTATGAGACACTCTGGAATCAAGCATGGCATTATGGAGGATAAAATCATGGATTTTGAGGCTAAGATAAAATGGAGTGACCTCACTATCTTAGAAACCACCATCAACAACAGGACCAAATAAAAGTTTCGAGTGATCATCTCTTACATTAACCATATCAGACATCTGATCTACCCTAAGAAACTTTACTACTTGAAACTTATACTAGTCATTCTTCACCATTTCAGTTAAAGGAATGGATACATTTAGTTTAGAGATTTCATTTTCATGGCTAAAATGGGCAGAATGTTTTTCTACCTCTTTGGAAGATGCATCTTTCTTCTCAAGCTAATATTTGTGTGGGATCTCCATATTTTTTCCTCTATATTGGACTTGTTTATGTTTTTTCTGATTGTTGGTAGAAGCCTCATTGCCTTTTGCAAGACTAGGAATAGAAAGTCTGTTGTCTTTGCTTTTATTTGAAGTACTTGTCTCTTTATGATGTGTATCAGTTTGAGAATTCTATGTTTCCTAATTGGATATTATAGGAACATTCCTATTCCTCAAACCATACTACCTATATACTTGAGTAAGAGCATTTTGATATTCCCTCTAGTAATCTTTTGTTTGTACTGATAGAAAAACATGATTTGAAAAGACATATTTATGATCATCCAGTGCATGAATTTCTGCATAAAACTGATCTTCTTCAGTGAGGAAGATAGGTTGTTTATTTTCCTCAAATAAATGATTCTCACTTGAAATTTTTTCTTTAATGACATTCACTTATCTCTCACCCTTTCACCTTCCCTCTATCCACCTGTTCGTATCTAACCCTTACCCTTCTCCTTGCCTATACCATACTACTCTCCTTAACCCTAAAAAGGAGGTAAAAAATTATATGGTTAAAACCTTAGTTTATAGGATTTATTAATTAATATAGTTAATAGGATTAGTTTATACAAAAAACCAACTATATGCAAAATAATTAATCCAATTAAAATAAAATTGGTTAAAACATAATACCTTTTAACAAAAATAAAGAATTAATACTAGATAACTAAAAAATTATTATTATCTACGTAGAGGCATACAAAGTTAATACAATCAAACCTTTAGATCATTATTATAAATCTACATACATTATATTAATTTAAAAATAATAATAATAATCATCGAGTCTTTAATATCATTATAATAAGGCTTTATAATCTACATAAAGCCTTAGTCAATTAAAATTAATTTAGGAAAATACTTAAACTTTAAATATCATTAAAATAATGCCTTAAAAACAATTTATAAAATAAACTATAAAAAAAATAATAACTAATCCAAATTAAAGATAAATTTGGATAGTAATCATAGAACTTTATAACTAGAAAAATAATCAATATTATCATTATTATATAATTAATATAATTGAATCATTAAATCATTATTATAAATCTACATAGGGCCTTTAACATAAAATTAGTTCTAATAATATCATTAATAAGACTTTATAACATTTTATAGAACAATTATAAACAAAATAATAATTAAAACAAAAATTGGATAATAAACATAGGACTTTATAAACATGGATAAATAATTAAAAGGTTAAAAAATTATTAGACTAAACTTAAAACATATGATACATATTAAAAACAAAATAATTAAACTAAAATAAACTTGGATAAAATAAATTAAAAACATTTAGATATTAAATTAATAAATTAATATCTGTCGGCTCTCTTTTCCTGTCATCCTCTCCTCTATTTATTTAACACAAATTGTTTCTCTTATTTGCAGATTTGTCCTGAAGATGGGTCTTGCTTTAGACCCGAAACATCGTCTGAAAAATGAAGACTATGGAGATTCCGAGTTTGGAATCCAAAAAGATACACCACAGAAATCTACAATCCAACATTTCTTCTTCATCTTCTTCATCAGGACCTTCTCAGTAGTTTTGCTGAAATGGAGTGAAAATTTTATGTTGAATTTGTGGATCCTAACCCCTCTGTTCCTTTGATTCATCTTATATCAAGGCTACTTATTTTGACCCCTGAAATTGGGATTTCTAAAGGAGGGTTCAACTTCTCTATAAGTGATGGAAATTTTTTCCATCATCTTCTCCATGGTTTTGATCCAGGTGTCGAGCTTTCCCTTGGATGAAGTAGATGTTTCTTCCTTGATAGTCTCCCTTTTCAGTGTCTTTATTTTTTACTTTTTGATAATCAGGTTTGCTTCCACACTCACTAAATTTCTCTGCATTTCTTCAAGGGTTTATGGCTTTATTTACCTCGGATGATAAGCTATATCAGTATGGAAACCATTAGGGTAATGAAGTAAAGCAAGGCCTGGAGGAGGTTTGATATTTTAAGGAATAGAATCATAAATTCTATTGAATCTAGTTGTAACGTCTTGTACAAAGTCATTAGGATTCATTTTGAAGGCATTATATTCAGCTAGGATTTGCAATGGATTATCTTTCTCCTCCCATTTTTTCATAAACAAGTCAATTAGCTGATGTGAATAGGTACTAAACTAGTTGTAAGAGAGTTGAACCATTTTTTAACCTCTTTTGAGAAACTATGTGCTATGATGCACATCTTGGCGTCATAATTGCCAATATCTTAAAGATCTATGAAATCAACCACTTTGATAATTTGTTTATAAGAAGTAACCTTTGATGTTCCATAAAAGATGAGAAATATTTAACTATAATTCTGAGGTAGTGTGGTGAGTTGTTGTGGTAAGATCAATGGAGAAAATCTGGCCATGAATAATGGAAGGGGTTGTAGGGGTGTTGATGGAGTGAAAACTTGTAGAGGTAATCATGGATTGAAAGGAATAGAGGATGATGTAGTTGTGTGAGAAGGCATAGTAACAGGTGGTGAAGAAAAAGTCTGCTCTTGGTATTGAAAATAAGCTTTTTCTGAAGTTACTTGAAACATATCCCCCAAACCTTGAATTTTGTGAAAATTAGACCACACTTAACTATCAAACTCGGAATAAGAATATTTAGAAAATGGTACAAAGGCTTCAAAATCAATAGGATCAAACACAATTTATAAAATAAAACTTTTATACTTAGACCTAAACAAAGATGTTTCAAATTCAAAATTATAGGAAAAATCTTCTAAAGAAAATATTGTAGGCAAGGAGTTTGATTGTACTAGTGGAGGAATAGCCTTTCCAACTTTCCAAGACTTTGCCTTATGTTTTCATAAAATACTCTCAGAGACATTGACAATTGGTGAGGGATTTGGGTCTTGGTTTGAACTAGTGTGTCTTTTGGGAGCCAGGTTTTCTTGAGAATTTGGTACTTTGGATCAAATTTACAGACTTAGCCTTATTTAAATTTCCTAAATTTTCACCCACAATTCTAACCTTTAGTTAACTAAATAAATTTTCTCGGATAATTTTTTGCAATCGCTCCCTGACAATGGCGCCAAAACTGTTATCAATCCCCCCTGCTTCCCAAGGCTGAGAATGGAGCTGAAGGAAGGTAACCATAAACCAACATTTAGGTCAGGTTGCTAGCCCTACCAAGACTAGAGAGGGCTCTCTCAATGTCAAATTTTAGCCAAAGAGATGAGTGGATATAATGATTTAGGCTAGTTATGACACTCAATAGATTAGGGTTTTTGTTTCTTTGGATTTTTGCTGGATAGGAATGACAATTATGAAACTAGGTCTAGGGTTTAGGTTAGATTTCAATGGCTATATTATATATGTGAGGTTAAGGCTAGGTAGGTAATATTAGAAGAATTCTTAATTTGTCATTGTGTATATGGTGAACAGAGAGAGAGAGTCAAAATGAGCATTAAAATGAATTCATTCATTAGAAGGGAAAGGACATGTTGATGTAAATCTTATAAAAATAGAGCATGGAAAATATGATTTATGTCTATAAACTGTTAAGATTTAACATAAAGAGGAATATATGTGAAATATGGATAACAAAACATTCGATGTGATAATTTTATAGAGAAGAACAAATTCTCAAAGGCATACCACTGGAGTCTAAACACTATGTATACAACATTGTCTTGAATTTTATTAACAAAATCTTGTACAATAGCTCCACTGCAAATAAAAACTATCCAATCTATAAAATCACTTGAAGTGGAATAGTTATAGAAAATAGATTTCATGACACCTCAGAGGGTCAAAATCCTATCCAAAAAGCATCATAATTACATAAGATGAGTCACTTCCAAGAATCTAGGGAAGTTAGAAACTAATCCCTAAAATTTAGTTGAAGACTAGGAGTGTGTGTCTCCTCCATTAAATTACCTGTTTCCTCATCATAAAGGCAAAAAAAAACCTAAATACATAAAATGACACCTCATGGGACAGCTAGCATTTAATTCTAGAGTTTTCTTGGCATGATAGTTGTCTGAAAAGAATCCAATGCAGAAACGTAGCACCTTTAGAAAAAGCATGGTGCCTATCTGGCAGAAACATCGTGCCTCTCTGGAAGAAACATTGCGCCTATTAAAGGGTAATTTTGACCCACATAAATGCATCCAAATGAAAATGTAAAGGTTGGGTTGGGTAACCTTATGAGTCTTCCTTCTAGTGCACCATGAATTTTAAGAAAAAATCCACAGGAAGACCTCCAAAATTTGATTTTCCCAACCTCACTCCAGAAGCGTCGCGCCTAGTCAAAAACATTGGCAGAAGCATGAAAATAAGGTAATTTTTTGAGTTTTTCTAAAAAACTAGAGATTGTAATGGAAAACCAAGTCAACATATGGAATTTAATAATCATGATGAACTCATCCATATAATATATTCTTCATTTGGATTCCCTAAGAGAAAGATTCGCCTCGTTGCGTGACACTTCTGTGGAGATGAAATTTTCAAGATTTTCCAAAAATAATCAAAAATACCAAAAATGCTCAAAATTGATCAAAATTTTCATTGTAATACCTGTGGATGATTGGCTAAAAAAGCATGGATGCCTTAGCAAGGAGAGCTAGTTTATCCTTCTATGTTAGCTTCATTTGAACTTCCTTAATATTTTTCTTCACTAGTTTTAGCCTGATTTGGGAAATTTTGTTTCTAGCACAATACTGATTTTCCACGTCTCTGGAGGTCACTGTTATTTTTAGATTTATTCATAAGCTTCTCAATATTTCCATTGACCTTTTCAAGAAAATACTCTCTATCCTAACTTATTTCATCAAGAATTAGTTCATCAAAATTTCTCTAACCTGATTTAGGCACTGATTTTCTTTCTTTCTAAAGTGCCTTTTTGAGGCCTCTTGTCCTTGGTCTCTTTATTTTTTTTCAACTGCTGCATCCTCCAGCTAATAATCATCTACTTTTTCTTTTCCCTGGATAGCGAAATGAATTTGGATAGCGAATTTGTATAGTAAATGATGGCATAGTCATGAAAACATAGTACCTGTTTGTTGCAGTTAATAGCACATCCATGAAGTCACCTCCATCTTTGTAGGTTTCGACTCACCCACGTGCTTCAAGAGGAAAGAGAAGGTAGTCATTTTTTTTTAATGAAATTCATTTCGTGTGGGAAAGTCATAGAACGTAGGAGGATCAGAAGCCAGTCGCTACTTTTTGTGGAGGGTGACAATTTCGACTATGAAGTGAAGGAGTGGGTGAATAAAATATCTAATAACATTCCAAATAATTGATGTAATGCAATTAATACACATTAATGTTAGAAGTTTTAAAATGATCACACGTAAATAAATTCTTAAAATCAACAATTATTAATTTCACCCTTGATGTCAGATTGAAATGAAACAAATTTTGTACTTCACCACTTCTCATCCATGGATCACATTCTATTGATCATCTTACACTATTGATCAGTTAAATTTGATAAAAAAATATTAAATGTTTCCATAACCTTATTATGAATAACTATATGATAAAATACTATTTGTTAGCCATCAGTAAATTTTTGTCAGAGAAAATGATGGCTAAAAATGAGTCCTAAGCCTTCAAGAGATTGTTTTCATAAAAAACTGCTCATTCTTGAAGTCTTCTTGTGTTGTTGAACTTAGCAAGTAATATTCACTGTTGTTGTAGGTTTTAACCCTGAACAGAAATTATCTACACACAAATCTTATAACATAAAATAAACAATAGCGAGAGCATAAAACATAAAACAGATAAACATAGAGATTTTCCCCTGGATCCCAAATCGGGACGACCAGCTTGATTTTTCATTATATTCCTTTTAGTGTTACAACACACATATATATACATGTCGAAGCATACATAAACCCCAATCCATAAACCTTGGATTAGAACATAACCGTAGTTCCCTTGACCGGATCTACAAAAATACCAGGGGCCGAAAACCATCGTACCCCAATACCATGTGCAAAACCATGCACAAAACCATGGACGCAGACTACCCGCCGGAAATTAAGGACCAAAACATTTTTTCCGGGGCGCTGCCCCGGACCCTAACAAGGGGGGGCTACCGCCCCCCCTATGACCCCCCCGTTGCGCCCAGCGCAAAGGGGGGGCTATCGCCCCCCCTCTTACCCCCCCGCGCGTGCTTAGTCGTGGAAAGAATATAACACATACCCAACATTCTCCCACTTGTTGTTTTCTTTCCATGGGGGGCCACAGGAGGGCTTAGTCATTGGGCCAATTCTTCAACACCCATTGTTTCTCTACACCAAGAGAACTTCTGAGTGCTCACAGACTTCGTCAATGCATCTGCAACATTCTTCAAAGTGTCCACCTTTACCAGCAACACCCTTTTAGCCTCAACCCTATCTCTAACAAAGTGATATTGAACATCAATGTGCTTTGTCTTTGAATGATAAGCAGGGTTCTTAGCCAAGAAAATTGCACTTTGGCTATCACAGTCTATCCTTATAGCTTGCTGTACCAACCCCATACTTAAACACAATCTCTGCAACCAAACTGCTTCCTTGCTTGCATGAGTGGCTGCTATGTATTCTGCCTCTGTAGTTGAAAGAGCCACTACAGACTGTCTTTTACTCATCCAATTGAGTGCGCCTCCAAATAGGCTAAACACATACCCACTTGTAGATCTTCTTTGGTCCAAATCTCCAGCCTAGTCTGCATCAACAAAACCACGAATGTCCAACATTCTTTCCAATCCTGGTCTTCCCTGGTAGCACAAGCCATAATAACTAGTGCCACGTAAATATCTGAAAACCCGCTTCACTAATGTCCAATGCTCCTTCCCTGGGTTTGACATAAACCTGCTCAATACTCCCACTGCATGTGCAATGTCTGGTCTAGTACAGACCATTGCATACATCAGGCTACCCACTGCACTTGCATATGGAACACGGGACATATCCTCCTCTTCTTCTTGTGTCTTGAGACACTGTTCAGCAGATAACTTTACACCTACAGGAATAGGAACTTTCACCGGTTTACTATCCTGCATATTGAACCTCTGCAATATAGTCTCGACATACTTCCTATGGTTTAACCAGAGCTTCCTCTTTGCCCGATCTCTCTTAATTTCCATGCCCAAAATATAATTTGCAGCACCCAGATCCTTCATGTCGAATTTGGAGAACAGTTGGGTCTTCAAATCTTGAATAATTTCTTTGTCATTTCCAATCAACAACATATCATCCACATACAAGACCAAATAAATAACACGGTCACCAATTAATTTAAAATAAACACAGTGATCCTCCTTGCTTCTGGTGAAGCCAAGTCCCAGTATATAGGTATCAAATTTCTGATACCACATCCTTGGTGACTGTTTTAACCCATACAGAGACTTCTTCAACCTGCATACCAGTTCTTTCTTACCCTTCACCATAAAGCCTTCAGGTTGCTTCATGTAGATCTACTCTTCTAGATCCCCGTGAAGAAATGTTGTCTTCACATCCATCTGTTCTATCTCAAAATCAAATGCAGCAGCAACAGATAAAAGTAATCTAATAGAAGTAACTTTGGCAACAGGAGAAAAAATATCACCAAAATCAATTCCCGGCACCTGGGAATAACCTTTCGCTACCAACCGAGCTTTGTATTTCTCCACGTTGCCTTCTACATTCATCTTCTTCTTAAACACCCATTTGCTCCCAATGGGCTTCCTTCCAGTCGGCAACTCCACCAGATCCCATGCATCGTTTTTGTGCAAGGATGCCATTTCATCAGCCATGGCCTCCTTCCAGAGTTTTCCATCCTCTGAATCTACTGCCTCCCTGACAGTTCTGGGTTCATCATTAGTTATAGTTAAGGAAAAACCTGAACAGAAAGCAGATGGACTATACCTTTCTGGTTGCCTTCTTTCCCGAACTGATCTTCTCAAAGCTGGAGTTTGTGGCTCTTCATCTTCTAAGTCTTCTTCTATTGTAGAGTCTGATTCATCCTCATTTAGCTCAAACTCTATCTTCTCAGGTTCCTTTGGTAGGACTTCATGTTTAACAACATCTTTCACTTCTCTAAACACCAAATCTCGGTTGTACACAACCTTCCTTGTTTCTGGGTTCCAAAGCTTGTAACCCTTTAAACCATCCTTATACCCAATAAAGATGCACCTTTCAGATTTATTATCCAACTTGGTCCTTTTCTTCTTTGGAACATGTACATATGCATCACATCCAAATACCCTTAGATGTGAAAGAGAGGGTTTATTACCAGTCCATACCTCATGTGGAGTCTTATCCTCCAACACTGATGAAGGTGATCTGTTAACCAGATAGCATGCAGTCTCCACTGCCTCTGCCTAGAATTCTTGTCCTAACCTGATACCACTGAGCATGCTTCTTGCCTTTTCCATCAGTGTTCTATTCATTCTTTCTGCAACTCCATTTTGCTGAGGTGTGTATGGAGTAGTCTTCTATCGTGCTATACCACACTTCTTACAGAACTCTTCAAATTCCTTCTTGCAGAACTCCCCACCATTATCTGTCCTCAACGCCTTTTATCTTCTTCTCTGTCTGGTTTTCCACCAGAGCCTTAAATTCTTTAAATTTGTCAAAGACTTCAGATTTATTCCTCAAGAAATATATCCATGTATTCCTTGAGCAGTCATCTATGAATGAAACATAGTACACAGACTTTCCCAGTGATGGAACTGACACAGGCCCAAACACATCACTGTGCACAAGTTCTAATATCTTGTTTGCCCTCTTAGTACCAGAAGGAAAACTCACCCGATTCTACTTCCCATATACACAATGTTCACAGAAATCGAAATCCAGAGAACAGTTATACATACCTTCTACCATACCATCTCTATGCAGTATCTAAAGGCCCTTCTCTCCAATATGTCCAAGCCTTTGATGCCATAGCATGGTATTTTCTCTAGAGACAGCTATACTTTCCGTCCAACTTTCAGGAACCACAGAACTATTACACCCATCAATAACAGTGCTACCTTGTAGCTTGTACATAGTTCAAGTCCGAACTCCCCGCATTAATACTAGTTCTCCCCAAACCATCTTGCAAGCATCTTCCTCGAACACTGTTTTTACACCTGCATCATCCATCTTGCTTACAAAAATCAGATTTCTGGCCAATGCAGGAATATGCAGAACACCAGGAAGTGTTCTAATCCTCCCACCTTGCAGCTTCAGCTTGACCTTTCCACGTCCGATGATTCTGGCCTTCCTATCATCCCCTAGGAAGACATTACCACCATCATATTTCTCATACTCGCAGAACCACTCCCTATGGGGAGTGAAGTGAAAGGATGCACCTGAGTCAATCAACCATGACTCATGATCTACATGTGTATTTGAAAAAGAAGCCAAATACACATCCCCACCTTCATCCGAGGTGGTTTTTGCCTCTGCAGAAGGAGCTTCATCAGATCCCTTTCCTTTCTCAGGAGCTTTAGATCTGCATTCCTTTTTGTAGTGTCCTTCCTTTCCGCATTTCCAGCACACCTTTACAAACTTTACAGGAGATTTAGATCTCCCTCTAGATTTAGATCTCCCACTCGAAACCTTATTCTTGTTTCTGTTCTGGGACCTTCCTCGTACAGATAAGGCATCTCCATTCTGACCCTCCATATTTCTCAGTCTCATTTCCTCCGACAGCAAGGCTGAGACAATGTCATCAAAATTCAAGGTAGTTGTATTGCTACCTATTGCAATAACCAGACTGTCCCATGAATCTGGTAGAGAACACAACAAGCTGATGCACTTATCTTCATTTGAGATTTTAATATCAACAGATGACAGCTGACTTACCACAGTATTGAAGGCGTTCAGATGCTCTGTCACCGAATCTCCATCCTTCATCCTCAGGTTATACAGCTTTTTCCGCAGGAACAACTTATTCACGAGAGACTTAGATTGGTACAAAGTCCCTAGCTTTTCCCACAAGGTCTTCACCGTAGCTTCCCCAGATACATTCAACAATACTGAATCTGAGACACACAACCGTATTGTGCTTTTAGCCTTCCGATCCAGTTTCTTCCAGTCTTCATCTGACATTCCTGTTGGCTTAGTACCTGGATCTACCGTGATCCACTAATCTTTATCCACTAGCAGATCCTCCATCTTGAGCTTCCACAACTCATAACTCTGACCATTAAATTTCTCGATCTCTATCTTTCCGCTGCTCGCCATCTTCTCTCACCGCAAGAATCGATCCGGCAGATCTCCCACTGAACAGGGTCTACCTTAGGCCCGAACTAAAAAACCCTTAGCAGCAAAGGCGTCCCCTTGAAGCTGAAACAGCTCTGATACCAAATGTAGGTTTTAACCCTGAACAGAAATTATCTACACACGAATATTATAACAGAAAATAAACAATAGCGAGAGCATAAAACATAAAACAGATAAACACAGAGATTTTCCCCTGGATCCCAAATTGGGACGACCAGCTTGATTTTTTCATTATATTCCTTTTAGTGTTACAACACATATATATACATGCCGAAGCATACATAAACCCCAATCCATAAACCCTGGATTAGAACATAACCGTAGTTCCCTTGACCGGATCTACAAAAATACCAGGGGCAGAAAACCATCGTACCCCAAAACCATGTGCAAAACCATGCACAAAACCATGGATGCGGACTACCCACCGGAAATTAAGGACCAACAAATTTTCGTCGGGGCGCTGCCCCGGACCCTGACAGGGGGGGCTATCGCCCCCCCGTCTTACCCCCCCGCGCATGCTTAGTCATGGAAAGAATATAACACATACCCAACAGTTGTTTCACTG